>PVKC010010961.1:0-25181 GCA_004027635.1 Crocidura indochinensis
GTACATATGCACAGTAATAATACTGTGTAGCTGTTAGGAAAAAATGCAGTCATAAAATTTGCTTATCCATGGATGGATATGGATAGTATTATGCTAAGCAAAATGAGTCAGAGGGAGAGGAATAGATACAGAATGATCACACTTATTTGTGATATATATGTATATAAAACATATACACACACACACACATATAGTATGGCAATAGTATCCAGAGGCAATAAAGACAGGGCCAAGAGAACTAGTACATGGTAGGAAGCTTGCCACGAATAGTAGGGGAGGGCAGTTAGGGTAGATGATAGTTGTGAATAATCACTCTGGACAAGAAGTGAGAACTGAAAAGAGATCAAGTGATATGCATGATATGCTTTCAGTAACAATACTGAAACCACAGTGACTAAAAGACAATAAAAAGAAGCAAGGGAGGGAGGAGGGGAGAATGTGTATGTGTGAGAGAGAGAAAGAGAGAGAAGAAAACTGTCTGACCTAGAAGCAGGCAGGGGGGAGGATGGGAGAAAAACTGGGGACATTAATGATAGGAAATAGGCCACTATGTGGAAAAAAAAAACTCACAACTGTATAATGAACAACCTTCTTATATGGTGTTTAAATAATTAATTAAAATTAACAAATGTATTGAGGTAAGTGCTTGTTACTATCTTTCAAAAGTCATTTTGATAAAACAAACTATAACCACCACTAATTATACTCTACTCCTGAATTTGGGTTTTAAAGGCTTTGAATTGTAGCCAGTCAGAAGATTATGTTTAGAGAATAAGGTATTTTAAATACCACAATGCCCATCAAAATTTCTTAAACTTCTTAAAAATCATTTAGCCAATGTGAAAAAGTAATTTTTAACCATGTAATGGAAATAAAAATATATAACCTGCACAATTTATGCACAAAATAAAAAAAACTGAAATGTAGAAGGTTTTACCACTATATTATATGGATGCTTAGAATTTACCCGGTGCCAAAAATGCACAACCATTGTGGCCTAAATATGAATATAAAACTAGTTTTACTTATCAAAAGTTCCACATAATAAGTTGAACTTATTTGGGATTAGTTTGTCTTTATAAAACCAGGATAAAGAAGAAAAAAGGCTTTTACATCATGATAGATTCTACCCAGGAAACATTTCCATTTAAAAAATATTTAACAAGATCTCCTGATGCCAATCACACCAAAATAGAAAAGCTTTTGTTTGGTTTTATTCTGTATGTCGTGAACTTTAGACTTGAGAACAAACAAACGTCAGCACAGCTTTCACCTGGGGCATCTTAAAACTGCAAACAATAATTTAAATAAAATCAGAGAATAGAGAGACTTTAAAGGACTAGGTGGCAAATTTATATAAAAAGTATAAAAGGTCAGTAGGCAAAGTAATCTTTTTCTCTTCTTTAAAGTGAAAACTAAAACTCAAATACCCTTCGGGGCATTCTAGAGTAACCATTCAAAATATCAACAGCAGCTTTATCTGTTACTAACCAAAATCTTGACCGAGTTTATAAAACACAAACTTTTTATTTAATATGTCTTATGTATGTATTTGAAAATAATTATTAAAATGTGTTTGATCATTTAAATTCAAATTATCACTCCAAAAAAATAATCTCCAAAGATCATCTGAAAATAGAATGAGATACATTTTCTGAATAAGCACTGGTTGATCCACATTCCTGCTTATATCTGTACTCTGGTTCCCTGGTGACAGCTATCACTCATATCTGCCAGATAGGGGTACCACCTGGAATTTCCACAAACTCCCTGAAAAAGCATCTAACTTGACCTATTTGCACTTGGAGTCATGTATTAAACAAGGAGGGTTATTATATGAACCTTTTCACCTCTAAAATTCTAACTTCAAGAGGAACGGCAAATACCAGATGATCTTATGTTTAGTGGAAAGAAAAGGAAATATACAATGTTCAGTGAAAATAAAGACTTGAGATACTGTTACCAGGACTGAATAGCCCAATACCTGAACTGGACAAAAAGGGAACTAGAGTATGGTAAAAGTATATTGCCATTCTGTGCATGTGAGTATGTGTACATTTGTCTGAGTGTGTGTTGTGTTTATATGACTAAATATTCTTAGCACTATTAAAAAACAAGAAAAATAAAGTTGATTTCCTTATTACTATGACTTTCAAAGTAAAGAAGAGTAGTTACGTACTTTTGAGTGTGTTTTCGTGGGTAGAAATAATTTCTTCATTCTGTAAAATGGTTTTACAATTTATCCCTTCCACTTTATCTAAAACATCCATAAATTAGTACAGGAAAAATGTATATTTTGTTTAGCTTTGAGGTCAAAATATTAGTTCTCAGGTCACTCTCAGCTTGCTTCTTGATGAGAACTGCCTCTTGGCAATGCTTAAAGTACATTAGGCAGTACTAAGAAACAAACTCAGGCCTTCGGAAAGCACAGCATACACTCTAGCTATTGGAGACACTAATGTCAAGTCTCTCTTTTTTGATAGCATGTTTTACTTCTTAACTTGAATAAGATAAAAACTCTATTACTAAAATGAAAACCTTGGAAAGCAGGGATCGGGTTTTATATCACCTCTCACCCTCTACAATAATTAGCTTTTTGCCTTACACATCAAATGTACTTTTGTATGTTGAGTAAATGAGCTATAAATAAATAACATCTAATTTTATCAATATTGGTTAGAAATAATGTTATCTGTAAGGCTTAGAAAAATACAAAGCATCTGGATCTTAGGATGAAAAATCACACATAACATTATAAAGGACATGGTGTTAAGACATTTATTTAGAAAATGAAAGTGCATTCATTTTCTCAGTTGACAAGAATGTTAAACTTTTAAAACAATTTTAAAACAATCTAGAGACTTCCATAATTATAAGTCTTAAGTTTAAAGAAATTTATTTATAAAAATTAAGAAGTTACTATTCTACTTTCATTATGACTTAGTTAAGAGCCCCGGATTTAACAAAGGTTTTAGCTGTTCTTGTCTTACTTGAATCATACTAAAGACCCACAGAACTTTCTGTATGCATTTTAGTTCTTATTTGTAAATTGAGATGAGCATATAAATAGGCATGCACGGTGATAGATGATAGAGAGATAGATGATAGATAGATAGAGATAGATAGATAGGTAGATAGATAGATAGATGATAGATAGATGATAGATAGATAGATGATAGATAGATAGATAGATAGATAGATGATAGATAGATAGATAGATAGATAGATAGATAGATAGATAGATAGATAGATAGATAGATAGATAGATAGATAGATAGATATAGATAAGTAGGTAAGTAGGTGGATGGGATTATATCACACCTAGAGGTTCTCAGGATTTATTTCTGGTTCAGTGCTCAGGCAGCATTCTTGATGGTGTTTAGGGGCCCATGTGCATTGCCAGAGGTTAAACTAGGACTGGCTTCATGCAAGATAAATCTCTTAAGCAATGTACTTATTTCTCTGAAATACAGTAATATATTTATATTTAAATTTATTTTCATGTTTTCTTAAAGAATGCTTTCTTAATATCATTGTCTTATTCTGAGATATAAAAACAGACTTATTGTTATTATTAATACTTAATACTATTAATAACATCATCTAGGTGCCGGAGAGGTGGGGCTAGAGGTAAGGTGTCTGCCTAGCAAGCGCTAGCTAAGAAAGGACTACTGTTCGATCCCCCGGCGTCCCATATGGTCCTCCCAAGCCATGGGCAATTTCTGAGCGCTTAGCCAGGAGTAACCCCTGAGCATCAAACGGGTGTGCCCCCCCAAACAAAACAAGAAAGAGTTCACTGTACTTTACTGTACCCTTAAATATGTTCCAGGTTTTCTCTTCCCTTGTCCTATACCCCCAGAACTCCTCAGACTATCCCTCTCTCAGTGTACTCCAGCCCCCTACTACCTTCCTTTCTGGGATACACATTTCAGTTTCCATGAATAGCTTTTTCTTATTTTTTAATTTCAAGTTTTTAAAATTGCCAACTCACATTTCTAAAATGAATAGTAAGGCTTCTATTATTCTTTATCATTTACCGTATTCATTTAAATCCTAGATCACATCATGATACTTTTATTTTCTCTTTGCTTTTATCAAAGCCAAATCAGCAGGGTTCAGGGCTCAGCATCTATCTCTATTCTCAGGGATCATTTCTGACAAAAGTGGGGGATGCCATTACGGGTGATGGGGATGGAACTTGGATTAAAACACTGTGCTTCAATAAAAATAACAAGAACAGCCAGTGATGATGTAGATGTGGAAAGGAAGAAACTTGCATTCACTATTAGTGGAAAGGTAGACTTGCCCAGTCTCTTTTGGAAAACAATCTGGATATTCCTCAATATAAACTGGGAGCCCAAAAACACAGAAAACACAGTTCAGAAAAGCCTTCTGTACTCCTATTCACAATAGGAACAAAATTCACTATTGGAAAAATATGGAAGCAACCTAAGTGCACAATAACATATATACGGATAAAGAAACTATGGTAGTATACAATGTAGTACAGAATGAAAACTAGGTACCTGTCAGTAAAAATGGAAACTAGGTACCTGTCAGTAAAAATGAAGTCATGAAATTTGTTGATACATGAATGGATATAGATGGTATTATGATGAATGAAATGAGTCAGAGGAAGAATGATGATACTGACTTTTGGAATATATAAAATGGCATGGTTTTAATATAAAAAGACAATAGATATGAGAATCAGGGGGACGGGTCCATAATAGAAGGCTTGTCACAATAGGAGGGGAATGCAGTTAAGGCAAAGAAAGGAGTGCTATGGCAATGGTAGTTGAAAATGATCATTCTAGACAAGAACTGAGTCCCAAAAGGAGGTAAAGTAATATGCATAATACACCTTCAGTAACAATATTGAGACCACCGTGTCTAAGAAGAAAACAGAAAAGAGAAATAGAGAAAAGAAGGTCTGCCACAGAGGCAGGAGGGAAACCAGGGACATTGTGGTGAAAACGTGCATTGGTGATAGCTGTTGAACATTGTATGACTGCGACTCAATCATGAACAACTTTTTAACAGTGTATATCATGGTAATTCAACTAAAGAATTTATTTTTTTTTAAAAAGGCAAGATTCACCCACTATCCTCACTCTCCAGCCACCACATTATGCCATGATCTTTGATGGTCTATCTATCTATACCCCTCTCTATAGGTGATAGGTATATTATTTTTACCTCTAATATGTTTTTATACAGGTTTATTTTTATGTCCATAACTAGAATATAAATTCCATAAAAAATGTCTGTTAGGGCAGGAGAGACTACATCAGATAGTATGCCTGTCTTGTACACTAGATTTGATTTCCTGTGACCCACCAGAAGTGATCCCTGAGTATAGATCTTGGTGTATGCCTTGAGAACTTCAAGGTGTGGTCCCAAAATAAAAAAAAATAAGCCACATCTCTCTTGTTCATTGTTGTATTCCAATAGATTACTGATATGCATAGAATGCTAAACATACAGGAATGAAGCACACCATAAATAAAGAATAAGGCAGATGTTGACAAGGAAAGTTTCAAAGATTTACAGAAGTCAGGAGTGTTACGAGGAGAGTGATTTTAACTATAAACTATAAGTCACATTTTACTTATCATCATTATATTAGAGAAGCATTATTTTAAAATATTCTTTTTAATTATAATATGCAATAATCATAATAGACAATTCAAGCAACAGTAGTGTTAACAGGGCTAGAGTGATAGTAAGGCATTTGCCTTGCATGCAGCTGACCCAGGACGAACCTGGGATCGATCCCCAGCGACCCATATGATCCTCCAAGCCAGAAGTTACCCCTGAGCATTACTGGGTGTGGCCCAAAAACAAACAAACCAAAAAAAATGTAGTGTTAAAATAAAATAGTGTAGTGTAGGCTTCCTCCACTCCACTTACTATGGTAGGGTCAGGGGATAGTACAGTGGTAAGAAACTTGTCTTGAATGTATCTGACAAGAGTTTAATTCCCAGAAGACTAGATGGTATCGGCAGAAAGGATTTATCGTTGAGCTCAGACCCAGGAGTAAGCCCTGAACTCTGTTGGGTATTAATACCCCCAAAGAAAATCTTCACAAAATAATTAGATATTTATTTGTCCATATTTCTTTAATAGTTATAGATAATTGTAAAATTATTATATTGAGCTAATTTCAAGCTTTGGTTGTCAAATATGAAGCTCAGAGCAGAAATCTTTTGCTGAATTAATGCTAGTTATTTATACAAGTTGTCTAATAAATATTAATATTTCAAAGTTGTTTATTAGTTGTAATATATTCTCAATTAGTTCTTGGGTAAAGATCTACAGTAATTATGTTTCATTAACAACTAGACTCTATATGTATATGACAAAAGTTGGCCAAAAACGTATCATCAATATTTTTCTAATACAATATACAATAATTATAGTGATAATATAGAATTAGCAACAGTAACTGTCAATATATTTTTTGAAAATGATAATGACCAGACACAATACTGAATTTACTTCTCTGAACAAATCTCTAGATTCACTCATTTCATTAATGAAGATACTTGATTCATTTCAAAAGCTAAAAAAATACTTAAGGATTCCATAGCAAAGGATTTTATAGAAAGGAGACCTATGCTTTTTAAGTATTTCCCTAATTGTGATTTTTATAATACTTTGTATTTGCTGTAGTAAGTAATTTTGCCTATGCATCTCCACATATTTCTATGATGACTATCCTCATACAAGGGATTATGACAGGCAAAGTAGAAATTGGGTAGCATTTAAAGAAAGGATTAAGATAGATATGGCATGAGGAAACAATATAAAGTCCCCATGTGGAAATCAAGAACATAGACTCAATAGAGCTGAAGCTATAATTTGGTGGCATGTGTATCTAGTTACTGACAAAAGGTTAAAGTGGATCTGGAAGAATTTTGATTTGCTGCTTTAGGAAGCAAAGAGCCAGTTATAATTATTATTGTAACATTTTCAATAATGAAACAAATGAATAAGCAACCTTTCAAAACGGGGCGGGGGGGGATTGCGGTCTGCTGACCCACACATATTTGAGCTTGAGCATCATGTTCTTTTACAGACCATATGGACTCTGGCTGTCTTAGATTTGTCAGGAACTTCTTGAGTAACAGAACTAGAATAACTCTGATTGTTCAAATGCAAATGCTTTCTCATCAACTCAAAATTGCTTCTATAATCATGTTTGAGAAATAGAACAACATTTAAATTCCTCTAAGAATATAATCAATGACACATAAAGACAACATCCCAGTCCCTTCTTTGAGTTGAAGATAGAAACAGGGGTACAACTGAAAAAAATACATAGCTTAGTTCTATTTCACTCAGAACAAAGAGCACAGAAGGTAAGCTATTGTATCAGATATTTTGGAGAGAGAGAGCCAGAGACCGAGAGACAGAGAGGGAGAGCATGGTGGTTACTGAGATTCCACTCAGTTTAACTGCAAAAATCCCTAGATCTTATTCCCATATGTGGACATTAAAATATAATTCAATCTTATCATAACAAAGGGCACTACTAATGATCAGTCCATTTTAAAACCTTTAATACTGGGAAAATAACAGATGGTAGATCTAAGTTTCTCACACTGATTAGAGAGAGAATGTTAGAATAAAACATGGGTCCGGAGAGATAGCATGGAGGTAAGGTGTTTGCCTTTATGCAGAAGGTCGGTGGTTCGAATCCCAGCATCCCATATGGTCCCCTGAGCCTGACCAGAGCGATTTCTGAGCATAAAGCCAGTAGTAACCCCTGAGCGCTGCCGGGTGTGACCCAAAAAACCAAAAAAAAAAAAAAAACCAAAGGGCCAAATGAAAAAGTATTAATTATTTCTTATTGTCCATCTTCTCAATTCCTTTATGTTTATTACTACTCTCTCAGGAAATAATTTTTTGAAATTTTTCATAATTAAGATTTATTATTCAAATAAAATATTTTACATTTTACAAAAGTAATTCATATCACATTCCAGTGGCATGGTTTTATACGTTGTGGTGGAAAACAACTTGTATAATTGTAGTCTCTTCAAAAAGCTAACATAGCAGAGAAAACAGAAAAAATTTAATCAACAAAAATAAATTATGAGGCCAGAGTGACAGCACTGCGGGTAGAGCTTTTGCCTTGTGTGCAGCTCACCCAGGTTTGATCCCCAGCAATCCTATAGTCCCCTGAACTTGCCAGAAGTTATTTCTGGAGCAAATCCAGGAGTAACTCCTTAGCACCAGTAGGTGTGGCCTCAAACAAACAAAATAATTCTATATAAAAATAAATTCATTTTGAAAATCAACTAAGGCAATTCAATAAGTACATCTCTAAAACCAGCATGTAACTTACTGATATAAAACAGCCTTTTTATTTAAAAAATAAAGTTGAAGCCCTATTTGAATTAAATATGGCCCATCCAAACACTGGCACATCTTCTAAGCACAGAGCCAGGAAAAGATGAATATCCCATCAGCATCACTGGCTATCACCCAACTTCCCCCAGTAGAATTAAAATCATCATAATAATATTAAAGAAGTCTAAAAGAAAGGCTCTGGGGATTGACTATTTGACTTTACTCTTAGTAGGTGAATGTGTACTAGCACATTGATTTAGATATACTGTATGCCACAATTTATTCATGCGTAAGGAATGGTACATAGTAAAGTATATATCTACTAAAGCGCTTTTAAAATATATGTAATTTGATGTTAACATTGGTATCCCAGTTGATAGATAACAAATATAGCACAAACTTGAACGTAACGAGACACTCCTGTTTCCTAATCTTAAGAATAACTTAGTTTCCCACCTCATGCTGCAATGTGGAATTGTTCACGTTACTGTTCTACAGAATTATATTTCCTCTGGATCTCTTCAGCACCAGAAGACAACTGAACATTTTAGAAGCCATCATTATCTAGACCTATACACTTTTCCCATGTCACTTTTTTTTTAAATTTCCTTTTAAGTACTTCCCATGCTCAAATTTTCTGACATTTTGGGGTCTCTCTCTTTTGTCTACCCTTCTCTGCTCATTCTCTTGTCACTAAAGCCTGCTTTAACCTTCCAGATCCTATTCTTGTTCATTTTTTAAGCCACTCCATTATCCTTACTATTATTAACTACGTCTAGTCTATTTTAATCATACTAATTGGTCTCATTTTCTTGAGAAATGCCCTATTACCATCTAACTATTCCTCTGACAAATCCATCAAGCTTAAAATACTCCTTTCATTTCATTCTGAGCCACTCCTTTTCCATGGTATATCCATATGTTCACTTTCACTCTTCATTCAGAGTAAAACTATAAACTGGCCTCAGTCATCCTCATAAGTTTATATTCCCAAATATTGTAGGGGCTGCCAAACTCTCTCCTGCAGATCTAATTACAGCTTGTAAACCAAAGCTAAATTTCTTTATTTTTGCTCCATAACTTTTTATCATTTTAGAACTCTCATAATTAGATGTAAATACATATTTAAAAAAGAAATATGTTATATACAATGGGTATGTATATATATCTAATAACTAAGTTATTATCTATTCAGTTAGCTATCCATACATCCAGTTATAATTTTTCAGATTTAAGTAGTAAATTTCTAGTGATCAAGTAAAGTTTCTAACACTATTTAGGGGAAATTCCTTCCTTCATAATTTAATGCAGAATACTACTGGATCATAGCTTGTTTTTAATAACTATCTTATTAAATAATTACTGAAAGATATTAGATATATGAATAGTTAACATAAGATAAAATTCCACAAGTTACTAGCTCTAACAAGTTTTCTTGATTTCTGAATATGACATATTTCTCTGCATTCATGGAAATCTATATGCACTTTATAGCTTTATATTTACTTATTGTGGTTATTAAATACAAATCACACTAACAGAAATATCTAAATTTCTTTTTTTTGGGGGGTCACACCCGGCAGTGCTCAGGGGGTTACTCCTGGCTCCATGCTCAGAAATTGCTCCTGGCAGGCACAGGGGACCATATGGGGCACTGGGATTCGAACCGATGACCTTTTGCATGAAAGGCAAACGCCTTACCTCCATGCTATCTCCCGGGCCCCTAAATTTCTTAAATATTAAATATTAACTTGAAATGAGTAAGATTTAATAAATAATACATGATTCATATGAGTGATCTATAAAAGAGAAAAATCTTATTTAAATTAACTAAGTTAAATAAGACTTGAAAGGTCTACATCATATTTCCAAATTTGTCTATCCAATGACCTCATTTATAATTACTCTCTAATGCCATTAAAAATAACAGATACTTTCATAGCTAATTTTCTGTTATAAACATAATGAGTGCATTAATTAACTTAAAAGAATCATATTAATAGTATACACTGCCATGTCTTGAGCACATTCTTTTCTTTTTATTTAATACCTTCCTTCTAATCATAGAAGTAGTCAGTGAGTACAAATTCTTCTTTGGCTATCAGCTTATTGCTTTTCCACAACAACCATCTATTTTCTTGGCACAGGCAGACCATCTCATACTGGACAAAAGAATCTGTGGAACAGTAGGGGAAATAGCAGTGATTCACAGAATAACCAAGAATGGCTTTGAGGCACAGTGACTTTCTAATAATAAGACTGCCAATACTTATTCATCTTTACATCATCTCTACATAAACTCTGAAAGAAAGTTCCAATTTAGTGATGTTCACATTAGCTATGATTATGGAATTATCACATATCTAGCTAATATTCAGGTTTATAGAGCATTTCAGTATGATATAGATCAAAGGTTCTAAGTCAGGAGAAATTTTCCAGTAAACAATCCTTATGCACATCAGGGAACATCTGATACATAAAAACTAAGTAGAGTGAATAATTTTCACATGTGACTTGTAAATTTGCCATTAAGTCAGCTCAGTTCAAGTAAATTAAGACAAAGAAGACAATTTTATTGTGAAATAGAGAATTAAGGTTTTGGTTGTAAAGTTAACATAATATATAATATATTATATTATATACTCACCTTCAATTTCAATGAAGAACTCACTCCAGAACATATAAGAATATGCAATATTTATTATATAAATCATTTGATTTGTACATTTGTTTCCTTGGAACACCCTTATGGAAAAATAGCATTTGTCTAAGTGACCCAAAATATGACCCAAAATACCTAAATGAATTCAAAATTATTACTCCAAGGCTTTTAGGTTGGACCTAGGTTTTTGTTAAAAGTAACATTTAAGGGGTCGGAGAGATAGAATGGAGGTAAGGCGTTTGCAGAAGGTCAGTGATTCGAATCCCAGCATCCTGTATGGTCCCCTGAGCCTGCCAGGAGTGATTTCTGAGCACTGAGCCAGGATATCCCCTGAACGGTGCCAGGTGTGACCCTAAGCCACAAAGTGACTCATGAATGTTCTTGTAAGTGTTTTACTCACCAGGGATTTGAAATCACCAGTGACATGCACATGCAAGAACCTTTAAAAGGCACCATCTTTTCAGCATTCAAACAAATTAAACATTTTCTTAAAATAGTTAAAGCAGAAAGAAAAATTGTAAGTTTTTTAACTAAGGAATAAAGAGAGTATTTTGTAATAAGATACTTGCCTGCATGTAGCTGACCTTGGCGCCTAATATCATTCCCCTGAGCATCACCAGGGCAAAGCCTGCAATAAACCCTGCACACAAGCAAGCTGTGGTCTCCAAAATAAAAACAAAAAGACTGTGAACTACCACAAGCTTATTTGCATACACTAGCAAGTAATAAAAAATAAAATGAAGGCTATAGATGTGATATAAAATTTTTAAATTCATTCATTTCCCGATTTTAAACATGGAACTTAAATGTCACCTTGTCAATATTCTCTACTTTCAAGTTATTAATTGTAATAACTTTATTCTAAAATACAAAAACATATTTTCTTTTTTCTGTAGTATCATCTTATTAGGAATACATTTGAAAATAATAATAGAACTATAATTATGGTGTTATGTACTTCTTTTGTATATGACATATAATAGCACTGGAAATAGTTCTATTTAAATTAGAACAAAATTAAATTTGAACTTCTACATAAATATATCTATAAAATGATCAAGATTAATTTTAATAATTTATGCAATTTAATATAAATTTTGTATATAATAGAATATTAAAGAACTTATGGGAAAATATATTTCTATAATATGAATTCAGTAAAATAAATTCATACTAAAATGAACACACGGAATTCTGACTCTAGAAACAACCAAGATGCCCTTCAACAGATGAATGGCTAAAGAAACTGTGGTACGTATACACAATAGAATATTATGCAGCCATAAGGAGAGATGAAGTCAGGAAATTTTCCTATATATGGACATACACGGAACCTACTATGCTGAGTGAAATAAGTCAGAGAGAGAGAAAGATGCAGAATGGTCTCACTCGTCTATGGGTTTTAAGAAAAATGAAAGACATTTTTGCAATAATTTTCAGAGATAAAAGAGAGGAGGGCTGGAAGTTACAGCTCACTTCATGAACCTCACCACAAAGAGTGATGAGTTTAGTTAGAGAAATAACTAAATTGTGAACTATCCTAACAATAAGAATGTATGAGGGAGATAGAAATAGAAAGTCTGTCTAGAGTACAGGGGGCGGGTGGGGAGGAAGAATATTATGGACAGTGGTCTTTTTATGACTGAAACCAAACTACAATCATGTTTATAATCATGATGCTTAAATAAACATATTATTAAAAAAGTAAAAGTTATATCCATTGACTTATGTTTTCTGGCTTATAGTTCTTCAAACGTCATTATATTTAAGAGTAATTTGCGATTATTGCACATACCACTTTCTTTGTTGGTTATTCCTTTCCACTCAATCTTCACAAACTATACTCTCTCTAGCAAGCTTCTCAATAATGTCATCTCCTCTTAGAGATTTCACAGAGTACACCTACTCAACAGCACTCCACTGGTAGGCATGTCGTTTCCTATCATTGCATCTAGGGTAGTTTGTGACTAAACATATATAGTTTATCATCTGTTTTATGTTTACCTCAGTGTTTCTCAAACAGGGTCTTAAGCCATCTCCAATATCCTTTGAAGGTATTTCAAAAGAATTTTATGTGAAAAATCATTTAAATAGTGTATGATGTCATGATACAGGTTTGGGAGCACACTGGAATAAAACAAGGTGATAAGAAGTCCACACTATTAAAGAGAAGGACTTTAAATATTGGTTTAGAGCATGTCCTCCCACTCTAAATTCTGTAGGGACACATATTTCACTTTATTCATCAAAATATCCAAAGCCTAAAACTAGATGTCTTCAAGTGTAAGCTGAAAAGCAAACTTTTTAAGGTAGAATAAATAGTTTGATTCACTAAAAAATAAGCAATAAATTGATTTTCCACATCTATACTCTTCTACAAACTAAAGATATTTCTCTCCCCACCTGTACTTTCCCATTCAAAGCTAATTTAAATGGTTTCCATTGAAAAGGCAGGCTGCACCTAGTTTATGATCAGGGATCAGGAATAGGAAAAAAAACTGAATAGGAAATCTACTCGGGTATAAAAAATACTTTGTGGCTTAAGACAATAGAAAGACAATATAGAGATAAATAGAAAAGACAAGTTAGATTCCAGAATTCTTCAGATTGTCCTATATGTTTTTGTGAGAAACTCCTGTGTTCATGATGGAGATTCTGTGAAATGGCAATAGTTGCCCAGTGAAGTATTCAGTTTCTGGATCATTCATTGAATTTTTTCACCAGTAACATATGAAGATGCATAGTCTAGGCATCAAACAGGATCTGTCTACTCCCTCAGATATTTGTAGGGCAGGGACAGGAATGAGAGGTAACCAATTACGAAGATTCGCCTTCAAAATAGAAGAAGCAGGAGTACTTCAAATATAATGGAGATAGTGCATAGAAGCCCTGCAGCTCAATGAGTCCAAATTACACTGAAGACTACCAGTCCTAACCAGTTCTGTAAACTCTAGAGAGTGACTTTAGTAACACCTTGTTGAGGACTCCAATGAGATAAAAGAAAGGGTGGCACAAGAAGTTAGCAAAGAATAAGAAATTGTAAGAGAGAAAATAAAATATGTCAGAAGCAGCATAAATGAAGAGCATAATAATATTAAAAGCTTATCAGAAGCAGGTGACTTTAAAAGAAGTTTCCAGATAAAATGCAAGAAACCTCTAGAAAACATCAAAAGATGAAAAAATATTAGAAAATAAATAAAACAGGAAAACTATGTTATGAAGTCATCAATAACAATATAAGAATCATTGCAGTACATAAAGTATAAAAGGTAATTTCAGTGAGATCAACCAAATATAATATTTTCCCGAGTTGATGATTATAAGCATGAGATTCAAGATTCTCAAAAGTTCAAAGAAAGTAAACTTAAATAGAAAATATCCAAGACTTAATATAATTCAAATAACAAAATCAAAAGGGAGAGACAAAATTTTGAAAACAGCAATATTAAAAAAGGAACATACATACAAAGAAAAGCACATTATAGGCCAGGAGAGATAGCACAGCGGTGTTTGCCTTGCAAGCAGCCGATCCAGGACCAAAGGTGATTGGTTCGAATCCCGGTGCCCCATATGGTCCCCCGTGCCTGCCAGGAGCTATTTCTGAGCAGACAGCCAGGAGTAACCCCTGAGCACCGCTGGGTGTGGCCCCCCCCCCAAAAAAAAAGAAAAGCACATTATATTCCAAACACTAACAGCTAAAAGAGAAAAATGAAAAATACAGAAAAGAGAAAAACAATGAGTGAAATGAATTTATCAACCAGAATACTATATTCAGCTAGATTATCGTTCAGATTTGAACATATAAAGTTTCATGAACAGGCTTAAAGTCAATTTTGCAAAAAGCCATTAAGTAACTTATTAAAAAATTAAAACTTACTTCTTAGCATTTTCACAACTGAGTGTGGCCCTCATTCATGAATTTTATGGTTGACCTATATTCAAGAAATTTCTGTTTCTTCCTAGCCTCTTTAAAGTTTCAGTTATGTTGAATGACCTATATAAATTCAGGTGATAATTTTATATATTTAGAGTTTTTTATAATCTTGGTTATTTATTTAGATGCTGGACATTATAATATTGCTATCATGAGGCAATATTTACTTAGGATAAGATTACTCTCACAGAACGGTTCACATTTCCGCTTAAAATTTTCTTTTTATTATATATTTTTTTGTTTTGGGGGACCACACCTAGTAGTGCTGAGGGGCTACTCCCGGGTCTTTGCTCAGAAATAGGTCCTAGGAGTCTTAGGGGACATAAGGGACACCAGGGATCAAACCCACATTGGTCACATTCAAGGTAAATATCTATTCATTCTAGCATCATCCATTTAAAATTTTCTTAATTCTCCTCTTATTATTCATTATTTTGTGTATTTGTAAGATTATTATATTTTATGTATGTATTTTTTAAATGTGCCAGCATAGAATTTTTATTCTATTCATATTTAACATTATGTACTTATAATAGTTTTTTTAAATATCAACATACCATTGTTATACAAAATTGTGAAAATTCAGTAGTCAAGAATTATACATCTATATATGTGTAAATGTAAATATATCCACAACGAAAATAAATAGGTTAAACATAAGCTATAAGTAGTCATATGACTTAATTAACCCAAATTCACTGATGCTTGTTTGCAGACTATACTGTAAATATGAATAATGCATTAATATGAATAAATATTGGGCTGCTGAAAGAAGCCATGGACTTGAGATAAAAAGTCTACTAAAAGAGCATTTGCATGTATTTCCTTGTCAATTTGAAACTAATTCATTCTGAAGTTTTACAGAAGGAAAAAGAAAAGTTTGCAAAACAAAAAGACATGCATGACTAAGTTAAAAACCTCAACCCAGTAGGTACAAATGATTAGTAAGGGATGTGAGTTATCACTGCCCAGAAAGTTTATTTTAGAAAAGATGAAGTGAAGAAGGCAAAATTACAGAGTCTAATCCTGAGAATAAAATAAATCATTATCTGGAATGCAAATTATTTGTTAAATAAATAACATTATATTACTATTATTATACTAAGATTTATAAATGTTTACTCACAAAGCAAAGAAAAAAGTTGAAACAATCACTATATCAAAACAAATTTCTCAATATTTCCAGAGGTTAAATAGATAAACTTAAACCACAAGAATTTCAACATCAGGAGAAAACCTATGTCTGAAATGTCTTTTAGATACTTTTTCCTATTTAATATTTTCCTTACTTTGAACCCAAAATTCAAAATCACATTGGTTATTTTTAAATGATGAATCTGGTCACATGTAGTACATATAATAATGCTAATTTCATAGGAATTAAAAACAAAAGTTGTTTTGTTTGTTTGTTTGTTTAGTTTTTTTGACCACACACAGTGGCACTTAGGGGTTAATCCCAGCTATGCACTCAGAAATCGCTCCTGGTTTGGGGAACCATATAGAATGCTGGGGGACGCGGTTCATCCTAGGTTAGCGCTGGCAAGGCAAAAGACACTTTCCCACTCTGTGCCACCACTTCGGCCCCAAAAGAAAAAATATTTATATCTTCAAATCATTTATGAGGACAGTTAATAGAACAGTCTTATACAAATATTTTAGGAAGTACCATAATATTAAAACAAGACATAATATGAAACAAAAATAAAAACTTCAAACAAGGAAAACTAATGGCACTTTAAATGACAAATACTGGATGATCTCTACATATCTGGCATGTAGAGAAACAAAAATAGGGAATATAGCCATTAAATATATCTATATATCTATTAAAGAGTAACACACTCTTGATATTGAAGATTGCAGAATTGAGAAGACCAAAGCAGTGTGTAGTGGACAGAGGAAATAATGAGGTTAATTGAAAATAACATAAATAACCTTCTAGGACACTTCTTTGTTGGTGAGATGGGGTAACTGTGTACAAGTGCAAAACCATAATCACTACTAATATTGTAAACATGACAAAAACTATAATATGGAAAAAATAGAGAAAGAAACAGAGACATGTAGGTCTGTGAATATTTTCATGGGAATGTGGGCAGAGGGATAGCTGGCATGGAGCCAAGCAGCCCGGGCTGAATAGGTCAGTCAGAAGACTAAATCCGAAAACCGGTGTGGAAGCTCAGATAGCATAGGATTTCACCTCTTTTTAAAAGTAGGGTCTACAGTCCTTTTCCAGATGAAAATCTTACAGAAAATGGACCTTCACCCACACTCCTCTTTAATAATTTATTTGTTTTTGGGTTTTTTGGGTCACACCCGGAAACACTCAGGGATTATTCCTGCTCAGAAACTGCTCCTGACTTGAGGGACCATCTGGGATGCCGGGGATCAAACCCAGTCCGTCCTGGGTCAGTCTCGTACAAGGCAAATGAGCTGTCACTCTGGTCCCTCCCCTTTAATAATTTCTAAGATGGTGAAATCTGTAGGGAAAATATGAAATAGGAAGGTCAACAGGAAGGCTAACAGGGAAACAAGAGGGGACGATTGTGGCTTTTCCTGGTAATGTTAAGGGTAAAGAACTAACACCAGGTTTGGGAGGCATTTCTCTTGGATCCAGTGCAAGAAAGGCAAAAAACCCTCCCAGCCAGACCCGTACTAACAGCTATTTAGTTCCCGGAGAGGTGGTACAAGCTGTAAGTAAGGTGTCTGCCTTGAGCCTGCTAGCCTAGGATGGACCGTGGTTCGTTCCCGACGTCCCATCTGGTTCCGTAAGCCACCAGTGATTTCTGAGCGCACAGCCAGAAGTAATCCCTGAGCTTCACCGGTGATGGCCAATAAACCGAAATAAATAAATAAATAAATAAATAAATAAATAAATAAATAAGAAAAAGAAAAAGAAAAGACTCAGGAACTTTTGCAGGAACTGTCTTCCTTCTCGAGGTGGAGTAGCAACCTAAATGAGAAGGAATCCCTGCAGATTCAGCTGACTACAGCTCCCTGAATGGTCATCCTGAAGTTCCAGCTGGCAGTGGTGACTGTTCTGGCCTAGTCTTTGTTTCCTAAAACTTGAGCCTGTAATGGCTGTACTTAGGTTCACAGCAAAGCCAGGTTACAATTAATTCTATATCAAATTTTAGATCCAAACAATATCTCACATCACATATTTAGAAAATATTAGTAAGCCTTTATGACTATAAAGATTTGACAATATTCTTTCAAAAATTAATTGTAGTTTATTAAAATTAAAACTGGCTGCAAAAGTGTCGTATTGGATATTTTTAAATTGTGTTAATTTTATCTATATAATTAAGGATGTAGACATACATGTAATTAAGCACTCAGAGTTACTTAATATTTTTCATTAAATTGAAATTTAATAGCATATGGGGAAAATGAAAATGAAGACCCTGTCAAATGAGAATTGCAAATAAATCACTTAACAAGATAGAGGATTAATTATAAAGAACTTTTACAACTCAATAATAAAAGATCAATTAAAATGGACTAATATTTTTGTACTTTCCTAAAAGAGCTATACAGATGGCCAATGATTACATGGAAAGCTCAACATAATTGTTCTGTAGAGAACCAAATTGATAATAAAATGTTTACAAACTTTCTTTTCTAAGAATAGCTCAATTAATGATATAATAATAAAATATGTTGGCAAGGATATAGCAGAAATGGAGTCCTCTTACATTGCTGGTAGGACTGTGAAAATGGTGTTGTTACTTTGAAATACAGCATGACAGAAGCTAAAAAATTATAAAACAACTATCCAGTATGACCCAGAAATGTCACACACATTTCTAATTGTTGAAAAAGTGTTATATATGCTGTCTAATAACAGCATTATTCACAGTATCCAAACATAACCTAAATACAAATTGACAGACGAATAAATAAAGAAGCTGTGATAGGATATTATTCTGCCATTAATAAAGATGAAGTTGTGCCTTTTGTGACAAAATAGTACCAAAGTGAAAACCCAAATTTCCATTAACTGATTAATATATAAATAATATATAATACATACATATATACTAAAATGTACATATGTGTATATATAAATAAACATACATTACATATAAATAAGTGCAAAATATATAATGCAATACAATAATATACAAATCATTCAGCAAAAATGTTATAAAATATTAACAAACATGATATACCCAGGGTGAATCTCATGGGTATAATGCTAGGCAGGGGTTATATAGGTCAATTACCAGGAGCATATGGTATATAGGAATTTTGGTTCAATCACCTACACCTCCTGATTCATAAGCACTATTCAATAGTGACTACTGGGATCATAAACACTCTTGAACACTATAGCAAAAGTAGCACTCAGCGCCGTTTGTTGTGATGTCAGACTTTTAATATATTAAAATTATAATAAAATGTTTTGCCAAGGTAATGGACATGTGTTTAATAACAGCATCATTCACAATATTCAAAATTTAATCTAAATACACATTGACAGATGAGTAAATAAAAAAGCTGGGATAGATAATATTTAATATTAGTAAAGATGAAGTTGAAGTCAGAGCTATTGCATAGTCAGGACATTTTCCTTACAAGCAATTGACTCGTGATGAACCTGGGTTCGCTTCCTGGCATCCCATATGGTATCCCGAGCATGCCAGGAACGATTACTGAGCACAGAACCATGAGTAACCCTTGAGCGTCGCCATGTGTGGTCAAAAAAAAAAACCTAAATAGATAAATAAAAATAAAATTAAATAAATAAAGATGACAAAATATATCACTGTTGAAGTAATTATGCTGTTAGTAAGTCAGAAAATAGGAGACAATTGCCAGATGATTTCACTCATACATAGAAAAGAATGATAAAAACCAAAAACCCTATATTTAATGAAAGTTGCTGCAGTTACCAAAAGAAAAGTGAAAAGTGAAAGAAAATGGGAGGAATGAATCAAACGGTCTATTTTGGTAGTAACAATAGAATTAAATATATGTTAGTATGTGGCTAAACCCAAGGAATTCCAAAGAAATTTAAAGCAATGATAAATCAATAATATTGTAAGAAATAAATGATATAAATTAAAAACTAATAGCTACATAATGTATTATTCCATTTATGTGAAATGTTGATTATGCAAATCTATATAACTATTTAGTGCTTGATAGAGGTTGGATTTTGACGGAACTTCAAGAATAGCTACTAATATATACTGTTTCTTTTTTATTTGAAATCACGTGGTAGTGATATTTACATAATTTGTAAAAGTCAAAAAATTGACCCTATGAAACGGTGAACTAAATAAATTATATGTGAATTATATATAAGTTAATTTAATTTTGTCTTGTTTTGCTTGTTGACCACACTAAAGGATGTGTTCAAGACTTACTTTTGAACTATGAACCAATTTTGAACTATGTGAACTTTTGAGCTATGTGAACTAATGGCACTTAGTGGTTTGGGTGCTGGGGATCAAACCTTTGTCTGAACCATGCAACACAAATACCCTAACCTGCTGCACTAGCTTCCTGGTTCAATATATGTGAACAACAAAAATGAATCAATGGACAAAACTGAGACTACACATAGATCTTTTAATGTGTTCCTTTCATTTAACCTCCACAAGAAAACAAATACTAATTGTGAAAGCAAAATTTCTTCAGCTTTTTTTGTTGTTGTTTTGAAGGGCAATGTGAATCAGTGCTCAGGGCTTACTCTTGGCTCTGTGCTTAGGACTCACTCTTGGTGGGATCATGGGTGATATGTGATGAAATTATGTGTGATGGAACCAGGATTGGTGCATGCAAGGTATGCACTATACTATTTCTTTGGTTTTGTTTTTAGCTTTGCACAGACTTTTTCCCTTCAAATTCCTATCCGTTCTTTTGAAACCAAGCAACCCAACTTTTTCAGTGCTAGGGAGATGTTTCAGGACATGGAAATTTGAGGGATAGAACATGGGAAAGACTAGAAAAGCCAGGGCAAATTTGTTTATGCATGATCTGGCATCCTTTTACATACATTCTGGATATTTTGCATAAATACTAACAAAAATCTATGCTATCTTTTAGCATTTCCCCCTTCTCCAGTGCTATTTTATTTTTCTGGATATTTTTTTTACTATAATGAAATTGGTTACAAATTGGTATGCTTTGTCTCCTGATTTGGGGATATGAATAACAACTTGTTTTCTGATTGGTGATGTTTTTATCTAAAATAGGTAAGTATAATGATTAATCTCAGCTATATTTACTGTCTGTACTCTTCTTGATTTATATTATATCCACTTACTCTTTTGAACAAAAGGAGTTATGTCCTCTTTTTATAATTGAATAAGCCGCTGAACTGTAATTACACTGAGTACAATACTTGCTTCAAAATATCCTAACTCCTACCTTTTACATTTATTACCATTAGCATCCATGACTGAAACTGATAAGAGATTTAATGTTTCTCAAATTTTAATATCCATGTTCACATTCAAAAACAAAAATCCATAATGGTATGCCAAACTAAAAAGTCAGTATTAAAAGTTTCAAAGAAAAAATTCTGAAGATCTGCTTTCTCTTATCTCACTTTTCTTTCTTCAAACTCTCTCTTTCTCTCTCTCTCTCATACATACACACACATAAATATTCTCATTCCCAAATTAGATCTATTAAAATCATATCTTTGACCTTGAGGCAACCATTATTTTTCTGGGGGAAGACCACGCCAAAATCGCCTACTCATGTAACATTCGTAAAAATTAAAATTAGTCATTGAATGTTGTGTTGTCACTTCCTTGACAACAGTACCCCCCAAAGCATATAGTTTTTCCTTTTAAACATATTTCAAACATACTACATTATTGTGCAGCATTTAATTTGTGATTACAAAATTATAGCCCCTACATAAGTAGGAATTCAAGAAAAAAATTCAATCTCATTGATCAAAGGTTCTTCATAATACCCTGTTTCACTTAACTTAGTCAAGTTTTTTTAAAGTCACATATAATCATATTTTTTCTAATTTAATTCTTCCTGCATGTTTTCATACAAGTAATTCCATCAATGACCTATAACTAAAACTACCAAGGCCTCTCAGTGACCAAATCCAATATATATTTTATTCTCTTAATTTACATATTGATTTTGAATCTAGTTTTTGGCATCCTGAGTGAATTTAACTATCTTGACTTAATTTTTCTATTTTTCTTCTTTTAACCATTGTTCAATGACTGACTTGTGGAAATCTTATTCTTTTACACATTCATTAATAATTGACCTTGGGGCCCGGGAGATAGCATGGAGGTAAGGCATTTGCCTTTCATGCAAATAGGTCATTGATTCGAATCCCGGTGCCCCATATGGTCCCCCCCGTGCCTGCCAGGAGCAATTTCTGAGCATGGAGCCAGGAGTAACCCCTGAGCACTGCCGGGTGTGACCCAAAAAAAATAATAATTGACCTTACCCAAAGCTCTCTGATTATACAACTATATTTCACTTAGTAATGCCATTTTTTTCCCAATTAGGAGAGTGGTTCAATGTTATATCCCCAATTATTTGTTGGATCCTTACCTTTGTATATTCAGGAGGTGCAATAAACTCTATCAAAAACTGACCTCCTTATTGCCAATAAACTACAAGTCCTCCTTTGATTCTTTAGTCACACTTCTTAATTGGTGTCTTTTATTCACCAAAATCATGGATAAAACATCTTTCCTAAACTATTGTATTTTTTATAAAATATATTCATGTAACAGTCAAGCACTGTACTTGAAAAGTTTCTCAAATAAACTGTTTAACCCAAAAGTTAAGTCCTTATCTGTAAAGACTATAGCAATATTCTTTTCACTAGTTTGCTTGTCTCTAGATTTGTCTACAATTTATATTCCATTTTCCCAGTTATGCCAAAACAATATATATTCTATATGATCACATATTGATCAGATCTCTTACCAATGTACTCTAAATAATACTCATTTGTGTATCATTCCTCTTTTTCTAAAATCTTCCCAGAATAATTTTATTTTTGTTGGTACTATATGTGCATTCTTATAACGATATGATTTATGAAATTTTATCATTGTTGTATATTACTTTAGAAATCTAAATTTAATCCAACAATATTAAACTGGAAAGCATTCTGATATTTTAACTTATTTCCCATTCAATATTTTAATAAGTAAACTAGTCTTTTGTGAATTTAATATCTATTAACAGATTGTGCTTTATAAATTTTAAAACAGACCAAAATGCTAATAAGTATTCTTAATCACCTCCACCAATAATTTCTTTTTTTTTTTATTTTAACACCTTGATTACATACATAGTTGTGTTTGGGTTTCAGTCATGTATAGAACACCACCCATCACCAGTGCAACGTTCCCATCACGATTGTCCCAAATCTCCCTCCTCCCCAACCACCCCCCGCCTGTACTCTAGACAGGCTCTCCATTTCCCTCGTAGGTTCTCATTTTTAGGACAGTTCAAAATGCAGTTATTACTCTAACTAAGCTCACCACTTTTTGTGGTGAGCTTCCTGGGGTGAGCTGGAACTTCCAGCTCCTTTCTCTTTTGTGTCTGCAAATTATTATTAATTTCTTGTTACCCTCTTAATATCAACCTAGAAAGATATTTATGCAGATGACAGCTCAATTAGCAAATCGAGTTTCTATCTACAGAGAATAAGTAGGAATAAAAGTTAATTACAAACTTTCAATTTTCCAGGTCACTATTCCAATTTGAAAAAAATAGTGAACCAAAAGATTGTCATATAAAAGATCAAAAGCATTTATAGTTGATTTCTTGTGTCACTACAACCTAAAAGAGTCTATAAGAAAAGTTCTAGTAGGTTCAATATAAATTACAACATATTCCTACATGAGTCTACAAACATTAAGGAAAAATATGAAGTGAAAGATTTTGTTGAATATAACTGCTGCTTCAAATATTCCTTTATACAGCACAGTCCAAGAATTGAACAGATAAAATAAAATACCTCTATATAGCTATTATTTAGTACCATATGTACATACATATGATTCATATGTACGAAAACATAGTATAAACTTTGCATCAGTCTTTATTCCCCCAATAAATTTCTCATAAATTATTTGGATCTTAATATAACTAAAATGTTTCCTAAAATTAATATATAAAAGTTTTCCTAAGTTTTCTATAAATTGCCCAGAAAATTTTCATCACTATAAAAATACCTTTATAGTGACATCATTTACATTAAAAATGCAGGGGGCCGGGCGGTGGCGCTGGAGGTAAGGTGCCTGCGCTAACCTAGGACGGACCATGGTTCAATCCCCTGGTTCCCCTTGCCTGCCAGGAGCGACTTCTGAGCGAATAGCCAGGAGTAACCCCTGAGCATCACTGGGTGTGGCCCAAAAACATTAAAAATGCAATATTATTAAGGATATTTCTCCAACATAATCTTCAACATATATATATAAATAATTTCCCTATCATTAAATTAAAATTATATTTATTCTTTGGAAATTACTGAGGTAGATGATAGTCATTTCTATTTATTATATATATATATATATTGGTTTTGGGGCCACACCTGGTGATGTTCAGGGGTTACTTCCATCTTTGTGCTCAGAAATCAGAAATCGCTCCTGGTTTGGGGAACCATATGGGACACCGGGGGATCAAATCGCAGTCCGTCCTAGGGTAGCTATATGAAAGGCATCACTACAGCTTGGGCCTCTCAAGTCTACTTATTGACATAAAATTAAAAAAACATTTATTGAGCCTATTGAAATGTATTTATCAAAATTGTATATACTGAAACTACTTATAAAAAATGTTGCTGCAGTACAACAATACACAAGAGTTAAAAATTTAATTTCTGGGCCGGAGAGATAGCATGGAGGCAATGCATTTGCCTTGCATGCATAAGGGCAGTGGTTCGAATCCTAGCATCCAATATGGTCCCCTGAGCCTGCCAGGAAAGATTTCTGCGCATAGAGTTAGGAGGAACCCCTGAGAACTGCCAGGTGAGATCCTAACATACACACACACACACACACACACACACACACACACACACACACACACACACAATTTAATCTCAGAGACATTTTACAATTTTTCACTTCATTTGACAATTTTTCACTTATTTCACTCTTATTTCAGAGTACTGTAACAGTCTAAAGAAAAAACATCTCGGAGCCAGGCGATGGCGCTGGAGGTAAGGTGCCTGCCTTACCTATGCCTGCGCTAGCCTAGGACAGACCGCGGTTC
>PVKC010010962.1:0-25186 GCA_004027635.1 Crocidura indochinensis
CTTATATAAGTGACAAATACTGAACATAAAGTTTTTTGCAGAAGGGCTTGTAATCACTGCGACAAATCTTGAACAAATTGTTTACTTACTATTTGCATGGCTCTGAAGATGTGATATTAAGTAACTTAAAGGAGTAAACTCCACTTGTTTAGAAGATTTGTAATTGGCATGCACTGTTGTGGTCAGAGAAGGGCCAGTGATACCATAATTTCCTGTTGACAACCTGTCAATGTAAAACATGAGGTCTTTGGGGATAGGGAGAAGCAGATAATAGAGGAAATCACAAAAAGTGTTCTATTAAAAAAGTCCCAGTCCTTTCCACCAAAATAATTTGAGGAAACTTCTCCTTATAAAGCAGATAGAACTCATTGAAGGGATTTACTAAAAGGTAGTATGCATTATATTGCCTTTTCTGAAATCAATGGCACTATTATTTTAGGATAAAAACCTAAAAAGGAAATTACTCTAAGTATTAATTTTATCAAAAGAGGGCAATCTATTCTAAATAAGGCACAAATATGTAGGGTTGATTGTTGTGTTAATAAACCCATTCCAAAAACCCAGAGCAATAGCACCCATAGAAGAATGAGGGCTTTCAAAAATTAAAAGTTACATTTTCTCTCCAGGTATAAAACTGGAAAGATAGGACTTTTGGAGTTGATCCATGAAAAATATTTGATTTCTGTTAGACAATTTGAGTTAAACACTTAGGACTATTATAGTGCAGATTTCTTCCTAACTAACTAAATAAGTTGCTGAGTTCTGAGTTTGGAATCTCAAGGAAGGGGCAGATTCCATTTATATCACCTAAGAGTTTTTGAAAGTTATTAAGTGTTCTTAGATTTTTCCAAATAAATAGAAATCTTTTGAGGATGTATTTAAATTCCAATTTGAAACCCCAATATTGGGGCCTGGGAGATAGCATGGAGGTAAGGCGTTTGCCTTTCATGCAAAAGGTCATCGGTTCGAATCCTGGTGCCCCATATGGTCCCCCGTGCCTGCCAGGAGCAATTTCTGAGTTTGGAGCCAGGAGTAACCCCTGAGCATTGCCGGGTGTGACCCAAAAACCAAAAAAAAAAAAAAAAAAAAAAAAGAAACCCCAATATTAAAGTGGAGTCAAAGTTCGAATCTTTTCCATGTCTATTGTTAAATCCCAACCCTTCAAGCAGCAGATGACACATTCATAAACACAATGTAATTCTCTATGAGTATATCTACTCATTAAAATATCATCCAAATAATTAATAAAATATGCTCGGGAAAACTTTTTACAAAGCTGGATGTAAAACCACATCAAAATATTGACATGTGGTGGACAAGTTTGTCATGCCCTGTTGTCACTGATATAGTCTAATACTTCCCATCAGAAAGTCTGCTGAGAAGCCTTTCCTCAGTGCGGATGGCTGACCAATACATCTGACGGTGAGGCTAATATTTCTCATGCTTAGTTACAAACATTATTCTGCTTGCTTATAAATATACACTCTGCTGTATTAAGTGTGAACATATTTAATCATTTACCTCCTAATATAAAGATTAACACAGGCAAATATAGCCTTGATTAAATTTCTTTTTACCTGGAAAATCAAGCAACAAAAGATATTTAAAAACAACTTTAATCCTCATAATCTTTTTAAAAGCCCTGAAAACCCTCATCACCCTAACGTTTTGGACCCTATTTATTTGTGATGCTGGGAACAGGGAACATAAAATCAGTTTTTAAAGCCAGACCACCTGTAAACATCCCCTACTCCAAACGTACCTCCAGCCACCAGTAAGAAGCCTCCTTCTCTCTGGCTAGGATAAAACAGATTCAACTCCCCACATACCCTCATTACTTCAATTTTGTAGACAGTATTTTAGTGGTGATAGAATACCAATGGCAAGAGTTATAGCATCAAACCTAAATAAATGGAACTATATCAAACTAAAAGTTTCTGTATGGGAACTGAAACTATGGTAAAAATTAGAAGACAGCCAACAGAATGGGAAAAAATTGAACTCAATTTATCAGAGAAATGTTTGATAACTAGAATATGCAAAGTACAACAAAAAAGTTAGCTCCACAAAACCTTAAAAAATAAATCAAAAGAATAGACACTTCTCTGAGAAAGACACTTTTATGAGAAAGATGGCTAATAGACACGTAAAAAACATGTTAATCATTACTTATCATTAGGGAATCCAATTCAAGTCAAACCAAATTAAGATGGTGTACTATTTTACATCAGTGAGGATGACACATATCAAAAATAATGGGACCAATCTCTGTTGGTGGGATGTAGTAAGAAAGGAACTCTCTCACTCACACCTGGTCCAAATCCTATGGAATCCTAAGTATGGAGAGTTTTCAGTTAAACACAAAATTGAAGTGCCATATGATCTAACATCCCTCTTTGGGTATCTAACTCTGGGATAGAAAGAAATTGATCCAAAGGTATGTATGCACACCGCTATACATTTCAGCATTCAATACTTGGAATCAATCTGGATGTCCAATAACAGAGAGTGAATGTAGAATATATGGTACATATACATAATGAAATACTGCACAACAGTAAGAAATGACATAATCATGCAATTTGCAGCCACATGGATGAAACTAGAAAATATTTTGTTAAATGAAGTAAGCCAGAAGAATAAGGATTAATACAAATTATATGACTTATATGAGATATTTAGAATAACACAATGAAGAAATAAATGATCTAAATGGTAGATAATTGGAAGACTGTAGGTGCCAGGGTACAGCAAAGAGAAGCAATAAAATCAAGTGAAAGAGAAATACAAAGCCTTTACTCTCTATTATACTATAAAGACACCTGCAACAAGAATACAGCTGTTTATAGAAAACAAGTGTTCAATTGACCTCTTACTAAAAAGGCCTATAACAATGTTTTTGTGGTTTCTATCTACAGAATCAGGTGCAGAGTATGATTAGATTCGAGAGACTTCATCTGCAGTGCTTTCTGCAGTATTTTAGTGCCTTAATTTTATTTCATATAAAATAACTCTTCAAGTAGGTTGAACACTCTAATTTTGTGAGTCGGTGCTCTGTCATATTAGATTCTGTATACAGTGCTTATTATGACATTGTCTTGATAAAATATCCCAATTTACCCATTTTCTTTTCATTATTTCTTCTACTATGACTTAAAGCTTATGACCATAGGGACCAATTAAATAGGCTACTGCATACTATAGACTTATGTTGCAGATAACACTCAATGAGTATGTTTTTATAAATCAATTATTATCCCTTCTCTGTTTTTTTCTTTTCTCCTTTTTTTTCTTTTCAATTCAAGCTATGTTACTCTTATATCATAATGCCCATGCTGTCTGTTTCATTTCAGTAATGAAACCTCAATGCATAAGACAAGTTGGATGATACTACATTGCATAGACTCCTCTTAAAGTATGCACTTCCATGTTGCTTAGTACTCTAGAGGTGAAAATTATATTTTTGTGCCCATTTGATTTATTTATTCTTATTTCTTCCTCTTCAGGCAGCTTCTGCCCTACAGACATCAGTGGGATTTCAATGAATCCACTTCAGGGAAAGTAAGTTGTATGGGCAGTGAAATATGAAATAATGAAACCATCACAGAATATGTGGGATCAACACATCTTCTGGCAGGAGTGCGACAAATTTAATCTTTAAGCATGGGGCTTTATAAGGGGCAGTCAGTTATAGGTATAGACAAGAATGTTTACAATCATAAAACAAAGTTTAACAATAAACATGCTTAAGCTATGGACGTGAGCTATAAGGATTCTTAGTTACAAAGAAGGTTATAACTCAAGGCAGCTCTTTGCAAGCTTGCTTCAAATGCAAAATCAGGGATTATTAAGAAGTAGACAATATCTAGGAACATGGTATTCGTTGAGCTGGACTCTATTGTTTTAGGGTTCAGTAAAGGAAGGAGTCAGATTCCCTAAAGTGTGGTTCCCTTTCTCTGAGAAGAGTCAATAGCCCAGGATATGCATTCTGGCTAAGCCCCTGATTACCAGAAGCTGCAGCTGCAAGGACATATTTGAAAAAGAGAAAATATATTGTCTTTGCTTTTAGGTTCTAAATATTATACAGAAATGGTGTTCTCTTAGTAATCTTTGGTGCTGAAATTTCTGAGCCAAATTATTTGATAGAGGCCATAATTTTGGCTGATATTTTACAAATGAGAGATAGCCAAATAATGACAGAAAATGTAATACGGATTTATTTCTTTGGGAATTCCTGAACTGTCCATGTAGGGGAAAAGGCGTTCACAGCGGCCTTTTGAGAAACCCCATGAGGGTTATTTCAACTCTCACGCCAAGGAAATTGGGATACATCTGGTGTGTCTCCAAATTTCCCCTAAATGTAGGTATGTTGTGGCATTCTTCTTCTTCTTCTTCTTCTTCTTCTTCTTCTTCTTCTTCTTCTTCTTCTTCTTCTTCTTCTTCTTCTTCTTCTTCTTCTTCTTCTTCTTCTTCTTCTTCTTCTTCTTCCTCTTCTTCTTCTTCATCATCATCTTCTTCTTCTTCTTCCTCTTCTTCTTCTTCATCATCATCATCATCTTCTTCTTCTTCTTCTTCTTCCTCTTCTTCTTCATCATCACCATCTTCTTCTTCTTCTTCTTCCTCTTCTTCTTCATCATCATCATCATCATCATCATCATCTTCTTCTTCTTCTCTTCTTCACTAGCATTATCAAAGGCTAAAGTTTGTGTTAGAAGTTTCTCAACTCCTGTATCTTTAATCTGCCTTTCTATATAGACTTTTTATTAGCATTATCAAAGGCTAAAGATTTTATTAGGAGTTTCTGAACTCTTTCCTGTATCTTAATTTGCCTTTTAATGTCTGTAGTTCCCTAATAATTAACCTTTGTATAACTATCCTTAAATTCCATTTCTGAGTTACTTTTTTTTACCAAGCCTTCGCTGACAAGTCTCAAAATAGCCCAAGATAGTTTAGCCTGATTATTTTTTTTTGTGATCTCCTCTTCTCCTATCAGCATCCCATAAGACAACATAACTCCTGCAACTATTCTGCAACCATTCTTCCAGAGTGCTATTGATTTATGCTTAGAACTTTCATAGAACCACATTTTTCACTGTAAATATTGAAAAGTACTCAAGCAGGTTTTTGCTACAGTGTTGAGATCCTGGTGAGTCTAATACCTACCCACACTCCACATTCCATATTCCACCAAGGAATTCAATGGAGAAAGAGGAGCATAATTTGAGAATGTTTCTTAATTGACTGAGGTAATTCATATTTAAACCCTCATAAGTTAAAGTTTGATTGTTCTATTGATGGCAGAATTTGTTTCTGATTCTTTGTTAGTACCAATTTTCCTAAAAAATAGTCACACTTTATAAAGAGCTGTGTTGGAGGGATCTGTGAAAAAACTATGAATCCACCTTCTGATTCAGCTTCTGATTGGGGCATTTTAATATCGTTTTTGGAAATTTTATGCATTCGAAAGCCAATATCATCTGATGAAGTGACTAGAGGCTCTTCTGCACTTGCACTAGTAGGGGGCTTTTAGCTTGACCAAGTGTGATAATTGAATGTGTTTCTAATATTTGGCTTAACAAGTCTTTAGAAATATTAGAAAGCGCTTCAGAAACTTTTAGTGTCAAGTTAAAATATTCAGTCCCCATTTTTTGCATCTCACAGTCTCATGAGACATGAATTAAAAAAAAAAAAGGAAAACCACTACCAGAGTGACCAATGCATAAATTACTACAGTAGTATATTTATCTTTACTGTAGGAAGATGAAGTTATTACTCTGCATGAGGAAAAGACAGGGTCCTTCAACCTAAAACCAAATCATTGCCACAACCTTGAACCAAATAGATGCAAGCTGAAAAACCCAGTGAAATCCACTTTTAACTTTGGAATTAACATCTCAACAAGTGTTACTGTTTCATGTGCCATGTGTGATGGAAACTTCAGTCTCTAAAACCAGTACCTAGAGAGATGTGTGTTTGTAAGAACACCAACACAGAAAAAAATTCACACAGCAAGAGCAGCTAAAAACTGGTTATGGAAATTTAATACATAAGGCAAAAACTCCCAACAAATAAGCTTTCAGCTTCTAAGAGTCAGGTAGATCAGTGTAGGAGGACCAGACAATGCAAGAGCTTTCCTGAGACCTGGGATTTTTATTGGCAAAAATCAGACCACTCTCTAGGTGGAGAATGGATCCCGAGTAAGGTGGAACCCAGTAATCCAACACCAGATCACACTCTGGGGTGGAACTGAGTAGGGACTAAATTAATCTATCATTTCACCAGAGGTGAGATTGGTGTTGAAATACCATATGCCTAAAACTCAACTATCAATAACTTTGAAAACCATTTTAATAAAGATTTATTGAATAAAAGGTGATTCTATTTTCTCCAGCATTTCTATGTAGTTCAGGTATTTCAGTAATGCAATAACTCACTTTATTATAAATTTATAATCTTTTATTTTTATGAATTATATATTTTATTTTATCAATTTTATGAATAAACAATCATACATTTTATTTCTATATTCATATATTTTATGAATCATCTTCATTTTTTAGTTTTTGTACTATCAATACAAAATATGTACATAATCAAAATCAGAAACAGTGTAATTGTCACCATGAGACATTTCAAAATGCTAACTATGTTCAAATTGGAGCCAGAGGATGGATCTAAGTACCATTAGCTTCCCAGTATTTGAACAATGTTGAACAATGTTGCACTAAGAATTCACTTGCATTGAACCTAAAATGAGGAAACAAAATAGAAGTTTAATAGCATAAATTAAACCTGTATCTTTTAATTTTTACACATTCTTACAGTAAATTATTATAAAAAGTACCTTAAGCTGTCATCGCCAATATTCCAAATTAACAAGCTAAGAAAGTCATAAGATACAAGATATGGGTTCGGATTCCCAACACTGCTTAGATCTGAGCATTGCTGAGCTCCACCATTACAGAGAAACTCAGGTGTAGTCCCTGAGTACTACTAGCTGAACCCTCCTTCAATCTCCATATGCAAATAAACAAATACAAAATTAAGCAGGTCTGGGGTCAGAGCAATAGCATATCAGTAGGACATTTGTAGTGCACACCTCCATACCACATGGACTCCTGAGTCTGCCAGGAGCGACTTCTGAGCATAGAGCCTGGAGTAAACCCTGTGTGCCACTGGGTGTGACCCAAAAGCCCTCCTCCAAAAAAAATCATATATGAATTTATTCTGTAAGCAGCTATTAATTTGGGTAAAATTACTAAAGAATGAATATTATACAATTATTCTAATGTTTGTATTCTGAGAGTAAGCACTTGGTGAGAGTACTAATAAGTCATATATCATTCAGAAGTCTGAATTCTCATACAAAAACAAAATTTTTTTTTCAAATTTTGTACTTTTACTTAAGGAGTTTCTAATTTCCAATATCTATGGATGCAAAATAAACTAGGACAAGCATGGTTTGATTTTTGGGGGGGAGTCACACCCGGTAACACTCAGAGGTTACTACTAAGTCTGTGCTCAGAAATCACTCCTGACTTGGGGGACCATATGGGATGCTAAGGATAGAATGCAGGTCTCCTGCGTCAGCCACGTGCAAGGCAAACACCCTACCACTGAGCTTTCGCACCAGCACAAACATGGTTTTGAATGCTTGAGTATTTAAAGAACACAAAAGAAAGAATAGGATTTAAGTATTTTGTGTATCGACATTCTTAGAACTTAAAGAACTGCACTGAAAGCAGAAAACTTTATAAAGAGCTATATCTGTACTAAAAATTGAATATAAAAACAGCAATAATATTGTGTCTGGCTAAAAGAAAAATTGTAATGAGATAAATTTGAAAGTTATTATTTTAAACAATTTTAAGAATCAGTAAAATTCCATTTACTTTTGTTTATTTCCAACTTACATATTACTCTTATTTTACCCTTGAAAAGAAAATAAGATTTTGTTTCCCAAAGAAAAGCAAGGACTTTATAAGAATTTGAAAATTATAAAATTTATGTCAGTAAATATATATTAAAATATAAGTATAATATAATTACATAAAAGTAAGTATATAATTAAAATTGCATGAAAACATTGCATTGGACACCATTTATGTTTTACTTTATATATCATAAATATCAGATACATCTATTATGCAAATATATTTATTTAATGAATGTTATGAAATATATATTTCAATTTAATAATGCCTGTGTGTATATTAAAGGCTATCTAAAGACAGTATACTAAATAGTTCAAAAACTTTGGAATGTTTATATAAGACTTTGATGTTAAATAACAGTAAATGATCAATGTTTTCTTTCTTGAGTAATGTGAAAAATATGATTCAGAAATGAAATGAGTTCTCAGAGGAAGCTTGTTAAAGCATTTATTACTGAAATGTTTTGCTATTCACAGCTTGTATTTAAATATGGTTAATGTATGCATACACATATGTGAAATAAGATTGAGAAAAGATGAGAAAATGAGACCTGAAAGTATTTTGGTAGTTGGGTAAGTGGGCATTTGGATATGTATATAAGACATGAGCTCATTAAGAATCTCTAAGTACTCATAACTATTGTTTTGTTTACCCTAACACGATTAGCATGATTTAATCTTTGACTCATTTATCAGATTCAGAAATGTCACTTTCATTCTTCATGCATATTTTAATCAATCCTCAATTACTGCTTATTTTGGTTCTTGGATATATTCAAATTTATCTATTCATCTCTTTAAATGCATAAAAACTTCCTTTTAATTATTTTAAAAATTATAATCATATTTATTTGTATTGCATTGCATTTGTAGATTAATTAGAGCACATATAAATCTTTGTGGTTATAAGCGTTTTACTAAGTTAATATATATTACTGTGTCATATTTTTCATATATGCTCATATTTTGTCTAGATTGTCTATAATACAGTTAGATCATTTTTCATGGTTACAACAGTGTTCATGATTGAGTTTCAGTCATACAACACCAGTGCACATTTCCCTCTTGCAATATATTCAGTTATACTCTTGTCTTCTCCCTATCCCCTGATTATGTTCTTCTCTTTCTTTCCCTCACCTTTTTTGAGAATGTGGTGTGAAGTACTGTTAGTCAGGGGTATCATGCCAATCATTTTATCACCAGTTAGCACCGAAGTCTCATCTAGAGAGATGATTTCCAGCTATCATTATCATAGTGGTTTCTTCTCCGCCCTAACAACAGCCCTGCTCTATTTGTGGCAAGCTTCCTGCCTGGATTGATCTTCCAGGCTCTCTTCTATATTGTCTCTCAATATTATTATAATAATCTCTTCGTTGTTATATATGCCACAAATGAATGAAATAGCTCTATGTCTACACTCTCTCTGTCTCATTTTACTCACCAAATCTCTATATCCACCTATGTACAAGTTAGTTTCATGATTTTATTTTATTCCCTACAGCTGCATAGTATTCCATTTTGTAGATGTGCTACTTTCATTTATCCACTCATCTGTTTTAGGGCACTTGGGTTGTTTTTAAATTCTTGCTATTGTGAATAGTACTGGTATAAATATAGGAATGCAGAGGACTTTCTATACTACATTTTTGTCATTTTTGTTTCAATAGTGTGGTTTTATGCACAAAGGTCTTATAAATTCTAAAAAAGTTAATTGTAGGGGACTAGGGCAATGTCATAAGGGTCAAGAAAAATACAAAATCCAAGGTAAGTGCCTGACAAAACATAGTGATTTGAGCACAGCTGAGTTTAGTTCTGAGCCTCTTGGACCCTCAAATCCTGTATGTAGGGCTACTATATTCCTAGCAGTGACTCATTCAACCATACTGGCTGAATTTCACTAGTTAAAGAACCAAAGGTCCAACTGCAGTACTTAAGGATCCCCACATTTTGATATTAGAAATTCTATAGTTTAAGATTAACATAAAAGATAAATTGCAGTTATTCCCATTTGATTAGTATCAAAATTTTCTCTACATAATTTGAGTCTGCTTCATGAAACACATATTACTTTAGAATTATTCTGTAACTCTGATAAATTTAACATTTTATAATTATAAAATAATTGCATTTAATGTATTTATAGCATCACTATTAGAAAATATATAACTTCCTTAATTTTACATATAACCTTTTCATTTTTGTGTTTGTTTGTTTTGGTGCTACACTCAGCATTGCTCAGGGCTTATTCCTGCCTCTGCACTCAAAGATAACTCCTGACCAGCTGGAGAGTTCAGCAATTAAACCCAGCTCTGCAAAACAAAAGTCCTACCTGTACCACTCAGTTCTACTATCTCTCAAGTCCATTATTTTGTAGTTTAGGCACCATGATTTGAAATCCTGTTATATTGTATTTGGGATTACTATATTCAAATTACCTATTCAGTACCAGAGTCACCATCCCTTCATCAATATCCTTAGGTTGCCTCCTACCTCTCTCTAACTTGATTTTCCACTTAAAATAATACTTTCTAGTTTCTTTCAAGTCTCAGGAAACCAAATGATTTGATCTTTACTTTCAGCTACATAATATTCTGTTAAGTATACATAACACAGTGTATTTACACATTGGTCTTTCATTCATCATTTGGTTTCTTTTGAGAGCTTGGCTTTTGTTCTCATACTACTAATGTTGAATCAATGTTTTTGTATTTTTTCTGGCTAATGCCAAGAAGGAGTTCACTTGATCATAAGGAAACTCCATTCTTTATTGTAAAACTACCCATACTATTTTCCATAGACTCTGAACCAGATGACAGTTCCACAAAAAGTAAATTGGGTTCCTTTAATCACATCCTTTAATTACCTAACACCATTTTTTCCAGAAATTTTGATATATGTCATTCTCATGGCACAAGATGGTATCATGTTGTAAAATTTTTATTACAGAATTTTATACTATCCTACACTATCCAATACTATAAAATTTTACTGTAATTTTTGAAACTTTATTGTAAAAGATCATTGTTCTTCATAAAAATAATTCCAATAAGTCTACTGAAATATCAACTCTACTCAGATCAACATTCCTTAAATGCTTCAAATGATTTTTACTGCAGTCAGAACAAATTCTGCAAGATAAATTTATTGAGTTTTTATCTTTTTATCATCAGCTGTTGCTCAAGTTTGTATAGTTAAGCTTAATTGTAACTCAGATTCTTTATTCAGATTGAAATTATTCTGATTTTTATTAATATAACCAATGCTGCTATCTAAACTACAGTTAAATAAAATTCAATAATTTGGATATATTAAATATTATGTTAAATCAAAATAAGTTTTATGTCAATAGAAAAACTAAGACTGAAATTAGCTTCACAGCTTTTATTGAAAATATTAAGTATACTGAATAAAATTAGAATTTAAGGTAAATGAATGTGATAAACATGAAAATCTTCACTAAAATAAGAACCAAACACTATATTATCTAACTACTTAATTCAATTATATCAGTGAAATATTTAAGATTGCAACAATATTATTCTGATAATTTTCATACAATTTTCATGTTACCATAATGATAGAATTACCAAATTTCAAACATCTTAAACTATTTCAGTAGCAATCCCTACAAAAGTAGTTCATAGTCTCAACCTGGTAGGAGAATTTGTCTAACTAATTCTCAAATCAATTTAAACATGTTCAACTTAGTAATACAGTATTTAAGATTTAATTTTTCGGGGGCTGGGCGGTGGCACTGGAGCTAAGGTGCCTGCGCTAACCTAGGACGGACCGCGGTTCGATCCCCCGGTTCCCCACATGGTCCCCCGTGCCTGCCAGGAGCGACTTCTGAGTGACTAGCCAGGAGTAACTCCTGAGCGTCACCGGGTGTGGCCCAAAAACCAAAAAAAAAAAAAAAGATTTAATTTTTAATTTTTCAATTGAATGAAATCTAAAACAAAACGGTCACAGTCACATTCATCCATACATTCATTACATATACATATCTAATCACAATGAAAAAAAACAGAGGCAATATAAATGATGTTATAAATTTAATTAACTCATTGATTCATTTCATTCCAAAATAAATTAAATTGTATTAATACATTAATTGATAATTTTCAATCAGTAAGTTTTATTGTTGCTTAGATTGGACTATACCTGGTGCCACTCAGACCTTACTTCTTGCTCAATGTCCAAATACCACTCCTGTACATATATCATATATGTATCATATATATCATATATCACTATATCATATATAGTGCTGGAGATCTACCTGTGGTTGGCAAAGCAGGACTTGAGTTTATCACCAATGGTTCACCTTATCTCACTAAGTGCAACTCTGAGATTAAAAATCTATGATATGTTTTTTTAAATCAACTTCTTGAATTTGAATTAAGTCTAGAATATTTGAACCTATGTTTTGTAAAATAAATGAACACCAAAAACGAGAAAATATAATATTATGGCTTGGTTTGTTAGCAATTTTTATATACCTGACAATTGTAACCATAATTCTTATATATGATTATTTTGTGCTTTGGGTTACATTGAAAGTTTTAGTTTGGTAGAGAATAAAAGGAAATCTGGATGCTGAACAAGACAATCAGAAGGCTTGTGACCCAGTTTAATTTCAGAATAGCATTGGATCAACCTTTAAAAATAGAAAATGCCTTAGGACAAGAATAAAAACATCTAACATTGTAATTCAAGGTGACCAGATAATATTTCTAAAACCAGGATTATATGAGAAAAAAATTAATGTCAAATAAGCTCTGTGGATGAGGAACTTACTTTCATGCTCTGACTCATTCACTTTCTTTTTTACACTTTGAAAGGAGCGACACAATCAACTAACCTATATTAGCAAAACAAAATTACTGTTAATAGTCATAGTGCAATAAACTACAGTTCATAATATGAGGGAACATGATTATGTAGTTAGCAATGAAATTTAATTCATAATTAAACTATTGAATTTTACATTTAATCCTCATTTCACTTCCCAAGTTTTCTAAAATACCCCAATTTTCTTTTTTTTTTTTTTTTTTGGTTTTTGGGTCACACCCGGCAGTGCTCAGGGGTTACTCCTGGCTCCATGCTCAGAAATTGCTCCTGGCGGGCACGGGGGACATATGGGGCACCGGGATTCGAACCGATGACCTTCTGCATGAAAGGCAAACGTCTTACCTCCATGCTATCTCCCGGGCCCCACCAATTTTCATTTACTTTTTTTCTTGCTTAAGCTGTTCTGGATCTGGCCTATTAATGTGTCAAATAAGATTATCAATATCTATTTTTAAATTTAATTTATTAACCGAAAAAGAAAATAAATATGAGATAAGTTTGAACTATAAAGAACATTTTCTTTATCCTTACAAGAAATTCTAGAACTTTAAATTAATGTTTTAAAGTTTTCAGAGTGCTATTGACTCAGAGAAGTATGTAACCATGAATCTGATTAGAAAAGAGAAAGTTAATATGGGCTTAAATGTTCTAGGCATCTTATATGAACTAGGCGTTATATTAGCCTATAAGAAAGCATTGCATAATAATTAAGGAGTAAATTTGATCATGTATAAAGCAAATTACCTGTGAAAGCCTTCCAAGCTATTTCAGCTTATACTAAGTAAAATTTATTCCTACTTGACCTATCTCAACAAAGCCTTCTTTTTTTTGATAGTAAATACAAATTTTAATAATTTTTGTAATTAATTATAATTATATTATAGACACAGAATAGTCTCACTCATCTATGGGTTTTTTTTATTTAAATAAAGTCACTATTGTAATAATTCCAGAGACAATAGAGTAAGGGCCAGAAGGACCAATTCACAACATGAAGCTCACCACTAAAAGTGGTGAATGCTCTTAGGGCAATTCCTACACTAACAACTAGTATGACAATGTTAATGAATGAAAGAAGTAGAATGTCTGTCTTGAATAAAGTTTGGATTGGGGAGGAGGAGGGGACATTGGTGGTGGAAATGTTGCACTGGTGAAGCGGGGGTTCTGTTTATAACTGAAACTAAATTTGATAAGTTTTGGTTACTAACCCATTTTTAGATGAGTGTTGGAAATATTTATTCTCCTACCTTGTGGGTGTCTTTATATTCTGGTCATCATTATTTTATTTTTTTGTTTGTTTGTTTTGTTTTGTTTTGTTTTTAGACTACACCTGGTAGCACTCAGGGTTACTCTTGTCTCTGTTCTCAGAAATTACTCCAGGCAGGCTGGGGAGATCATACAGAATGCTGAAGATTGAACCTAGATTGACCATGTCCAAGGCAAATGCCCTACCTCTGTGCTTTTTTCTGGCCCCATATCATTATTTTTGTGATGGAAAAAAAAATCTTACTTTAATGTAGTCCTTCCTATTTGTGTGTATTTTTCTTCTATTTGTTTGGTGATTGACATTGAATCATTATCATTAAGGTTTCATATATTGCCTTAATATAGTAACAGAACTGATACCTTGGTCTTTAAAATAGACTGGAGTGGTGGTGCAATCGAAAGGACTTTTGCTTTGCACACACTAAAATAGGATAGACTGTGATTTGACCCTCAATATGCCATATGGTCCCCCAAGCCAGGAGCGATTTCTAAGCTCATAACTAAGAGTAATCCCTGAGCATCACCAGATGTGACCCAGAAATAAAAATAATCAAAATTTGTATTAAATTTTATGAATAGCATGAGATAGAAGTGTGAATTCATGGAGAGATAGCACAGCGGTGTTTGCCTTGCAAACAGCCGATCCAGGACCAAAGGTGGTTGGTTCGAATCCTGCTGTCCCATATGGTCCCCCGCGCCTGTCAGGAGCTATTTCTGAGCAGACAGCCAGGAGTAACCCCTGAGCACCGCTGGGTGTGGCCCAACCAAAAACCAAAAAAAAAAAAAAAGTGTGAATTCATATTTTACGTGTGAATAATAATTTTAATAATTTTTTCAATACTATTTGTTAAACTTAACTAATTTCACTTCATGCTCTTTGATTCTTTGTCAGATTAATTGATTAGCTACCTGATGAACTTTAACTGGGCTCCAGATTTTGTTTCATTTAATTTAAATTTTACCTTTATTCTACTACAACACTGCCTTGATTACATAAAGTTTAAAATATTTTAACAAAAATTCAATGCTCCTTTAAAGCTTATGCTAATTTTATCATCTTTGACATGCTGGAACATATTTCTATCAGCTTTACTAAAACATTGGTGCGTTGGTTGGGCATGGTCATATATTTTAGATAAATGTGGAAATAATTCCATATAATGCATATAACCATGGAAACAATGTTGCCTCAGCAAAAATCTAATAACATTTAAAATTTCAATAACATTTAAAATTCTAATAACTTTTAAAACATAAAAATAGCAATTAAAAATGCAAGAATTCAGAGAATAAGGCAGTAAGTCACATTTTCCTATTTATTGTTATGTTTAAAGAATTTTTAGTTTACTTCTACTGTTTATGAGAATTGCTTTTTTGAATGTTTTTATCATTTTTGCTATTTTTTTTTTTTTTGGTTTTTGGGTCACACCCGGCAGCGCTCAGGGGTTACTCCTGGCTCCATGCTCAGAAATTGCTCCTGGCAGGCACGGGGGACCATATGGGGCACCGGGATTCCAACCGATGACCTTTTGCATGAAAGGCAAACGCCCTACCTCCATGCTATCTCCCGGGCCCCCATTTTTGCTATTTTTTAATGTTAAGTTCTGTCAAATTATTGTCAAATTGTGACTAGTAAATAAATAACTTTTTCATATTTTTCAGGAGTATTTGTAGAAAGGTATAGAATAACTTCTATTAAGGTGTATTAAACATAAAAATTCTTATGAAGTAATCAATAAGATTTCTTTAATTGAATTTGAATGAGTTAACAACACTATGAGTTTTTAAGGATGAATTTAGTACCTTAGGCTGATGTATTGCTTTTAGAATTTTAAGTAAAATTCAAATTTACACATGTATAAGTTCTAATACAAGGAAAGTTCAGGAAAATATTACTTGATTTTTTTTCAAACTCCATTATCTGAAAGCTTTTATTCATTCTCAGTGTGATTCCATTGTAAATAGTACAGTTTCCATTCCCTAAACTACTCTCTTCATCTCCTTATTTCAAGGAGGCATAAAGCGCTCTTTTGGTTACTTTATATACCTGGGATTTACAAGTTGACCCCTTGAAGAAAAGTAGAGATTTGCTTTATCTGTTTTCCTTATCATAGTGATCATTGTCGTCTACTATTTTTAAATGTATGAAATACTTTCTTGGCTTTTTCTAAATGTTTATCTTAAGGTATGTTTAGCCTTTAATACTCAAAAATAGCAGGAACTTAAATTTAAGAATTTGCCTTCTTAAATTGACATTTAAAATATTGTTTTGATTTCCATAAAAGTTATTAAAATATTAAAGATTAATCCTATACTTTGATTCCTATAGTATTAACATCATTATAGTAGATCTATACAGTTTTATTCAATAACACTACTTTGTTATTAAATAAAGTTCATATATTCAGGTTTTATTAATTTTTCCTCCCTAATGGTTCTTTTTACTGATTCAGAATCTCAATTTATGTAATCCATAATAAAATTATTAATCATATTTTCTAGACTCCTTTAGATTGCTAACAGTATCTCTGCGGTATCCTCTTCATGATTATGCAAACACTTTTTACTGTTTTTTATACTCTAATTAAACACTGTCAAGAATTATTTAGAAGTCTATAAAATAAATTAAAATTATAAGATCTAATTTTGAATGCTTAGTATAATGCTACCTGTATGTTTCTTTAATATAATATGAATCTTATATTGTTTCCATTTTAGGATAAAGTATATGTTTAATATTATCTAAAATACCATTTATTATTATACATTACTTTATATGGGCAAATTATTTTGTCTTTTCTGGGGAAAAAAAAAAGCTTGTTACTACAACCCAGAAAGTGTCATATTCATTATAAATAAAGAATAGGGGTAATTTTAGAATTACTGCATTCATCTAGCTTTGAGTAAGGCTCATAAAGCATAAAATAATTTGATTAAATAGATTTAAATATTGTATAATAGCCATACTGAATTTGGTTTCACTAAAACAGTACTTTTATAAAAGTTCATACCTGAAAAATCAGCACTTCAATAAAAGTCCATCTTTAATCATTAATTGTGTATGTTTACTTTTTATTTTCTGTTTTGGGCCACACCTGGTGATACTCAGGGGTTATTCCTTGCTATGCGCTGAGAAATCAGAAATCGCTCCTGGTTTGGGGAACCATATAGGACGTCGGGGGATTTCACTGCGGTCGTTCCTAAGCTAGCACGGGCAAGGCAGATGCCTTATCGCTTGCGCCACTATTCCGGCCCCAATATGTTTACTTTTCAAGACTATGTTCACCAACTGTTTGGTCAAACGTCAGTCTAGATGTTGCTATACTTATTTTTAATATGATTTATATCTATAATAATTGAATCAAAATATCTTTCATAATATGATTGAAGGTCTAAGATAGTTATTAAACTATGTAATTCAATATTAAACAATAAATCAATATATAGTACACAAAGTAATACTGCTATTGAATATGTCTACTGTAATCAATTTGCTGTAATTTACAGCAAACATTTAATTCAGGTGAATAAAATATATTTCTCACATATATTAAGTCTTTATATATATCTTGGTTCACAGTTTCTGAAAATCTTAGACATTCACAATTAAGTACAACATAAAACAGCTAAGAACAAAAGTGGAATCTGGTTTATCTTCAGGTAGAAAATATAAGTTTTAAGTTAAATTCTTGAACATCTAGCTACTATCTAATTGGTGACGTCTAATTGGTGACCCCATTCAATTTATTTCCAATTTTGAAACTGGGTCTAAGAATTCAAAAACCAAAATCTACATTAATGCTATATTGTCTTGATAATTTTTCTATACTATTCATGATAATCACACATTATTACTCTACATTTTAACAAGTTTAGAAATACAAATTGGCTTCCTCCCAGGTGAATGGCAAAAGTTAAGTACTACATTAAATCTTTTGTAGAGTTGAGAAAGAACAGCAACACTGAAATATGAACGTATGTTTCAAAATAAGATGTTCATTTTTAACACCATTTTATTTTATTTTATTTTATTAGTTTTTGGGTCACACCTGGAAGAACTTCGGGGTCACTCCTGGCTCTGTGCTCAGAAATCGCTTCTGGCAGACTCAGGAGTCCCTATGGAACTGCCAGGATTTGAACCGGATCTATCCAAGGTAGACTATCTGCAAGGCAAACGCCCTACTGCTGTACTATCTCTCTGGCCCCTTATGATCCTTTAATCCTTTATTTTAAATATATGTAGCAAAAGTATAAAAAACAACAAAAAACTTTTGAAAAAATATTTCAGTTATTTGATAAATATCTTGCATAAACATATCTGTAAAAATTAAGAACCCACCAAACTGTCACACTAGCTGAAAAATACAATGCATAAATTATTTTCTTCACTCCTACAAAGCAATAAATTTGCATCAAAAATATAAATTTAAAGAGTAAGCAAATAGACAAAGTACCAAGAAACATAATAAATAGATATGTTCTATTATTTTAGCATCTGTTTACTTAAACCTAGTTTAAGTAGCTGATTTTTTTAAAGAGGGTCTATAAAGAGTATATACCATTAATTTAAAAAATGTGAACAGAACAATGACTGTAGAATGAATATTGATATTGTAAAATCAATTTAAATGAGACAGGTCAATATCTTAGAAAATATATACTCATGCATGCTTAATCAGAAAATCACAGGACCCAATATAACTTATATCTTCAAAGAGAAGTGAAATTGCCTCCCTGTTAGAGAGGAAGGAAAAATCTCTTTAAAGAGTATGTAATGGGGTTCTGACCTTTGATTAGGGAAAGTACACATGAGTCCTTCTGTGAGATTGCATTTATCCAACATTTTTCTGGTGTTTCTGAAGAAATGCTTTCTATTGGTGTAATAGCTTATTGCTTTTATGTTTAAGATCAACACATAAAGAAGTAAGGCTTTCCTTACACTCCACCCTGACAGAGTCAGATTATTTCAACTTTAAAGGCATTCATAATTCTTTCTACCTTTAAACTAGGAAAATAAAATAATCTTGATCAAAAATCCATAACTTTAGTGCTAATTTGAAGAAAATTATTTTCAAAAGAAATTTTAATATTAGTTAAGCAATAAATCCTAAAAATTATATTAAAATAAAAATCATGACAAATTTGTAGGATAATATAGCATGATATATATTTTATATTATTGCATTAATATTAGATTCTGATATAGATTATATTGACTTATTAATATTAGATTCTTATATAGGTTATATTATGGATATTATAATGTCATAAGTAAATCTATCATTAATATGTTCATACTAACAGAACAAAATTTGATTCTCAGGTAACAAGTTCAGAGAGAGCAGATCCATGGTGCTGTGATTCTTGTCCTTAAAATATTAGATAGCAAAATTATGAGGAAAATCATCTTTAACTCTCCCTGGAAAACTTTGCACTGAGACAGTGTTTATTTGGGGCCTCAGTCTTTAAGAGAACGGAGCTGAGAGCTAGAAGGGTTTGGACTTATTCTGGAGGTCTTATTTATTTAATTTTTCATTGGGGCTACCTTGAGTGGTGATCAGAGGATATGCCTGGCTCTGTATTCAGTAATTACTCCTGATGATGCTCCCAGGACAATATGGGATACTGAGGATGGATTCCTCATCAACCAGAGGCAAGGTTAGCACCCTACCCAATAAACATTGGAATTTAGTTGGAATTTTGAATGCCAGTAAATAAATTATTAACAGCTTTGTAAGTCCTAATACTTAAACGTCAAAAAGCAGTTGTTTTGCACATACATGACAGAGATTTTAGACCAGACACTATTTATAAATTCCTCATAGATTTATGTCAGGATGGATCTTTGAACACAGAGTCAGGAGTTAGCCCTGGCACCTCTGTTATGGCCCAAAATAAGACAAACAAGAATCCCAGTAAATGGAAAAAGTGTATATTTTATTGAAATATGGCCATACATGTTCATAATTTTTATTCCCTAATAAAATATTTTTAAAATATGGGCCAGAGTATTAGTTCAGTGGGTAGAGTGCTTGCCACATATAGAGTAGACCTAGGTTCAATCCAATATGCTGCCAGGAGTAATTCCTGAGTATAGAGACAAAAAAAAATTTCTGAGTAGCACATTATGTGATCCAGAAAGAAAAAAAAATAAGACTTTCATATTACTCAATTATTTCCTAATCAGGGATGACTAATCAGCCATCTATTCCAAGATCACAAATACATTTGCAATAAAAAGATAACTGCATACTGATGTTAATTTACAATATCTAACATATAGAAAAATCTAAATGTTGAATGACATTTAGTGAGTAAACAATGACTTTATGGTTTGTATGCAGAATGTCATAATGCATATTGTCAATTACAAATCAGGATTAAAATTTGCCTTTTGTTACAAGTTAAAGGAGCTACAGGGTGTTATGTTAAACTAGAAAATGACAGATACTGTTAGACTTCATTGTATATAGACACAGCAAGGGAATATATGGTATCAATTACAACAACCTCTCATGTTTGTAAATATAGTTTTAACTACAGAATTATATTAATAAGTAATATGTAATTATATTGAAGGAAGAAGAGATGGACTAGCAGTGATATTTTCACAATAGTAGCAAATCTCAGGCATTGCTGATAGTGGAAGTGTAATAATTATTTACAATTAAATCTAAATTATACACAATTATAACCAACATTTCTCCAATATTATAAGAAAATATTAACATAAACTTATTAATATTATGAGATGAATCAAGTTCAATCTGCCTTATCCCTCAGTTCTGAGCTATGAAATTCCATTGACCCAGGAAATAAAATAAATTTATAGTTTGATATTCTCATATGTCGATCTTTTCTTGAATGTCTCCCACTTTCATTACTTGGGAGAAAACTCATTGCACTTCTTTTCTTACTCTGATTTGATTTTTATTTGAGAATTTTCTTTCCTCTGCATCCATCTTGTTCTCTGTTGGATTGAGGAACTAATCTAAAATAAACTATTAACCTCAAGCCAACATGATCTTCATTCTCAGCTCATATACAATGAATCAGTTACCAGAATCTCTTTGAACTTTGTTTGTGAATGTCAATAAAAGATTTTTTTCTTTGCCTTTTTAAATCAAGAATTTTCAAATGAGATAATTTTTAAATTTTTCTTAGTGTCCTAGCAGATTGTATATATTGGCCTGCATATATATGCTACAATTTCCACTTAGAAGAAAGATCTAAAACCAGTAGGATAATGGAACTAGATTTAACAGCACTCTGAATGAAGTATTTGACATACTCTATTGGTTTTTTCTAAAAAATCTTAATCCATCTTTAGCTATTCATAATGGGGTAAGGAGGGATGGGAACAAATAGATGTCTATAAAAAGAGTAGCCAGATAATCTCTCTGTGATCAATCATTTTGCACTTATAACAAAAAGAGTAATTGATACATCTATGGGTCATTAAATTATAAATACTTATATAAATTGGACATATTCTTAACATTTGCATCATTTTACTAATTCTAAAGAAAAATAAATTGTTATTGGTATTTAACTTTCTTGCTAAATATCAAAACAGAAATAAAAATACTTAAAATGCCTTGTTCTAAAACAACTTAAAAAAGAAATTTAAAGCTTTATTGAATTTAAAAACTGAGAAATGTCCACAATTATTGCTGGATTCAAGCAAATACACAGTGTTATTAGATTTGAAGTGTTATACTGAAAAAATTAAGCTAAAAACTTTCATGTAGAGACTAAATGCCATACCATATAGTTATTAAATAAATACTCATTACATTGAAATTCTTTGTTGTTTTGCATATTTTTTAAATTATCTAAGCAGCTGTAACTAAATAAAATTTGAGTTTTCCAACTTTTGCTTTTTTTTTTTTATGAAACAAGATAATTCATTATTCCATTTAGAATAATCAACTAATTAGCAGAACTTGTTATGCAATGAATATACAATTACTGGGATAGGAAAGAGAACAGATGCGTAATACCTTAGGAAATTTATTCTTTTTTTGTAGAGTGAATTTAATTTCACGAGGCATAAAACAGAAAAAATAATCTCAGTAAATGTCTTGTTAGGACTGCCAAATTGAGAAATTATTATGTAGCGTTTAACCCTTTCATTTGCCATAATAGCATTGTCCTGCACAAATTGTTTCCCTTATGAATCACCGAGCTTAATAACCTTTATAAAAATGAGCATATTTTATAATAGAGTGCTAAGATTTTCCCTAGTATGCTGAGTGGTTATTGTATGATGTAAAGAAAATTGCATAGATACTTTAAAGCCATATAATTTAGAAACAAAAGTTTGCATTAAAATGTAACCATTTGCTTAAGCAAATATTATAAGAATTATTTCTATCTAGACATTTAAATTAAATTAATCAAATTTGTTTACTTGAATAACACTGATGGTGTTCTGAAATTGCAGTAGGCTCTTTATTCAGAGATCACTCCTGGAAGGGCTCAGGGACCATATGTAGTTCTGAGGGTTAAGCCCATTTAGACCATAGGTAGTTCTGGGGCTAAGCCCATTTAGACCATGCATTGCAAGCACTATACCCACTGTATTATATGTCCAGATAACCAGAATATTTTTAATTAACTAGAAATTTTCCGACTTTTTTTCAAATGCATTTTTTGCTTAGTAATGCATTTCCCTCCACATCGGATGCTTTCTTTCACAGACTTAAGGGTTTGAAATCTTAGAGGTAATTATCTTGATAATGTATTAGAATAGCTGTGCGAAATATGTTTCAAAGAATTGCAACCCTTTTTCACAGTTTTGATAAAAGAAAAACAATGGCCCTCAATAGAAATATGACAACATCGGGGCCGGGTGGTGGCGCTGGAGGTAAGGTGCCTGCCTTGCCTGTGCTAACCTAGGACAGACCTCGGTTTGATCCCCCAGTTCCCCATATGGTCCCCTGTGCCTGCCAGGAGCGACTTCTGAGCGAATAGCCAGGAGTAACCCTTGAGCAACACCTGGTGTGGCCTCAAAAAAACAAACAAAAAAAAAGAAATATGACAACATCTAGGTTTTGTGAAGATTACCATTCCTTCAAAGCATTTTATAGAAAGTAATTCAAATGTGTCCATTATATAATCAGATATCAAAAGGAGAATCTTGTTAATCTATCTTTAAAAACAGGAGTATCTAAGTCAGTTAAATGCATTAATATAATGAGGCAAATATGTTTTTCGTATGTAATGAAAAGCCCAATGTAAAGTCATAAAATATGGCTTTAGATTGAGTTCAACTGCTAGGTCTTTAGTCTTAGGGAAAATCTAGTACATGGATATAACTATTCACTTACAAAAAACAAGCACTCATCAATTCCAGTTGCAGGTCTAATGTTTTGGAATTATATGTTTCCGGAAAAGAAAATTAAAAGCCTCAATATACTTATTTATTATTAATTTACCGTTATAATTATGTCATTTATATTGTTGTTATTGCTTTTCTCTATAGTTTGATCTGATACCACAAACAGTATTATAGGTATTGAATTAGTTATAGTAACATATAAAGCCTTTGCTTTTCATTGAGCTCCCTCCATTGCAATAAAATTTGATAGCAGAGATCTTTAAATATATCCAAGTTTCATAGTAAATTTTATCAGAAAATTTGATTACACAATACAATTAAAATTCAGGAGTAATTCATTAGTGTCTATTTTAATTATTTAATTTAGGACATATTAAGATAGAGTGCTCCTAGTAGATAAATTTAATATAACAAAATTATTTAAAAATGCCACTCACATTGTCTATTAAAATAAAATTGATTAGAGGTAGCTTCCTCATATGTTTAAAATTATCTATGTATTTATATTACTAGTACTTATTTTATTACTAGAACTTATTTTCCTGATTACTGCTATTTTGATGACCTACTTGTAAGACATGAAGGAATGAAATTGCATAGTAGAAAAGATAAAAAAGAATTTTAAATATATGAAGTTTATTATCCTTTCTGCATGCAAACAAGCATTAAGGAAGGACCACGTAAGCGTATAACTAGGGGGAAAAAGTTCTCTTCCCAATAGAAACTCAATCTGCCATGTTGCTTTTATACTATACAGCCTAGGGCTTCTAGATCTGTGAGAAATTAAGCAAATGTATATTAAATGTGTTGTGTCAGCTCAAGATGGCAAAAACAGAGACACAACAAATATAGCTTATAGTAATGATTTTCTCCACTTGTAATAATATAAATTAGCTCAAAACCTGCATCCTGGGGCTTAGTAGAGAAATTGGTAGTGGAAAACATAGCAGAGTGCCATATTGCAGAAAACAAGACTTCCTTATGTTCTCATAAAAAGATAATGAACACATGCTTTCTCCACTCTGGAGAAGCCTGAATAATCTCTTGAACATATATTTTTTTCTTCTTTTCTTATTTCTCTAAGTAGAATTCTTTCAATTAAACTATTTTGCTTCACTGAAAAAAATAATATCATGATGCCTGGATAATATTCTAAGGAAAATATTTGTCCTCTGAACCATTTATGTCCAACCATATTATGACAGTTTTTGCATTATTTTATCATTAGCCAATTCTGCATCTGTCTTTCCAACTACAGATAAGACGCTTCATTTTGCTTTCTGAGATAGGGCTACATCCAGTATTGCTCAGGTATTGTTATTTTCCTGTGCTCAGCGATCATTTTTGATGGGCGTTGGGGGACTATATAAGTGGTGCCAGAGGGTCAACCTTGGTCAAACATGGTAACCCAAATGTCTACCCGCTCTACTAAGTCTTTTTTTTTTTTTTTTGGTTTTTGGGCCACACCCGGTGACGCTCAGGGGTTACTCCTGGCTAAGCGCTCAGAAGTCGCTCCTGGGAAGCACGGGGGACCATATGGGGAACAGGGGGATGGAACCGCAGTCCGTCCTAGGTTAGCGCAGGCAAGGCTGGCACCTTACCTCCAGCGCCACCGCCTGCCCCCCCCTACTAACTCTTAAGCTCAACTACAGACTTATTGGAATTATGACAAATTTCGATCTAGAAAATTTTGATCACTTAATATATAATCCATAAAGTTTTAACTGATTACCAAGTTGACTTAAAGAAAAGAAATGTCCTGGATCATTTGCCTTTTATATCTTGGAAAAGTT
>PVKC010010963.1:0-25189 GCA_004027635.1 Crocidura indochinensis
TATTATATTTGAATAGCTTTTGCAAGTTGTAATGGTATTTTAAACTAGAAATCATTTTACTCAAATCATTTGAAAAATGCAGATTATTTATTAGAAGTCTGATTTCATTAACTTTTTTGGGGGTTAGGGGTGGGGATTGGGATCTGGTCTGCCAAAGAGCATTCTTAGGGCTTAGGACCACTCCTGCAACACTGTGCATGTCTCCACAATGCCCAGCCTGGTGTTGCTTCAGCTCAGAAGTGCTGGAGTGGGATGGGGACAGGCATGTCCCTCAGCAATTGCTCAGGGAACTGTGTTGACTGGGAACTGAACCCAAGAACCCCACATACCTCCAGCCCTTTGAGTCACTGACCCAGCCCACCTCTTGGTTCTTAGTTCTTTGTATGCAATCTGATTTTTCTTCTCTAGACCGCTTCATGGTCTTCTTTTAGTTCCCACTGATTTGAGATGTCAGCATGATATAACAGGTTGACAAGGTCCCATTTCCAGTGATACAGGAGCCTGTCAAATTGTACAGTCCTGTTCTTCAGCTTGGAGAAAGTTTTTTGCAATACTTCTTTCAGAATGGGGCCAGAGAGATGGCACAATGGGGATGAAGCTTGCTTTGCACGAACACGGATCTCCTGGGATTTGAATCCCAGCATTCCATAGGATCCTCTGAGCCCAACCAGGAGTGATTCTTGAACACAGAGCCAGGAGTAAGCACTGGACACTTCCAGGGTGTGGCCCAAAAATCAAAAAAGCTTTTTCTTTCAGAAGTCCCTCTCTATGTATTCTCTGATCTTTCTTTTTTCAACCTCTGATTCACTGATTTTTATTTTCATTATTTATTTGTTTGTTTCTGATTCAGAGGTCACACCCAGCAATACTCAGGGGCTATTCCTGGCTCAGTGCTCAGGAATTACTGCTGCTTGGGTGTCAGGGATTGAATTTGGGTCAGCCACGGGCAAGGCAAGTGCCCTACCCACTGTACTATCTCTCTTGCTCCTGATTCATTGACTTTTAAATCTCTCAGATGATTTCTTAATTTTTAAATGTTCTTTTATTTCTTCTGCATTTATCTCTTTGGTCTCTTTCTGGGGAATTTCTTTCACTATACCTTTCAATTTAAGTTATTTTTAATTCCAGCGACCATGCTTTTGAATTCTCTAAGCTCTTTCTTGTTGCTTTTTATAGCACTGTGTTCCTTTTACAGCTTCACAGTATCTTACTCTTCGGAGGCTTTCAAAGATGGATGGGACTTTCTTGTCAGCTCTGTTTTGCTCCCTGCCAGTTCCTGGTTTCCACCAATATCCTATTTTTTGTTTATTTCATTTTATCTTTAATCTTGGGGACTTGCTCATCTTACCAGTCATCTTGGTTTATTTTTATTAAGGAATAAGACACTCTAAGCTTTATGGACATTCTATATTCATAAAGAGTTTGTCAGCTGGAGGGCCTCCTGAATGAGACAGAAAAGAGAGAGGATGTGGGGTTATGTGCTGAGTATCCAAGATCCTTATCCACCCAGGGTCTTGTTTTTAGCCTATGAATCTGCATTCCTAGTGCTTCCATCTCTCTTTCCTGAGTATATGCAGGAGGGATCTGAGGATCAAACTTAGAATATAACTGGGTGTGATCCCTAATCCCCAAATAAAAATATTTAGGAGATCTATTTTGGGGGGAGGGGTTTGGGTCACACCCGGCAGCATTCAGGGGTTACTCCTGACTCTACACTCAGAAATCACTCCTGGCAGGCTCAGGGGACCATATGGGATGCCACGATTCAAACCACCATCCTTCAGCATGCAAGGCAAACACCCTACCTCCATGCTATCTCTCCGGCCCCTAGGAGATCTATTTTTAAAAATACAACATGCAGGGGGCTGGAGAGATAGCATGGAGGTAGGGTGTTTGCCTTGCATGCAGGACGGCGGTTCAAATCCCGGCAACCCATATGGTCCCCTGAGTCTGCCGGGGGCAATTTCTGAGCATAGAGCCAAGAGTGGCCCCTAAGAGCTGCTGGGTGTGACCCAAAAACAAAACAAAACAAAACAAAAAACCAACATGCAGGATCAGAAAGATCCAGTGGTTAAGGGCACTTGCAACCCAATTTGAATCCCCAGTACCATATATGATCTTCTTAGCACCACTAAGAGTCACTCCTGAGCACAGAGCTAGGAATATCCCCCTGAGCACCACCAGATGTGGATCCTCCAGAAAAAAAACCAGCAAGAAAATGAATCACAGGATCTGAATTCAACAAACCAACTACTAAAAGGCATTTTGAGCAATTGGGCAATTCAAATTTGCTTTCAAATATTAATTTAAAACAGGGAGCTATAGCACAGTGGTAGGTGTTTGCCTACCACTAGGAGGAACTTCAGTTTGATCCCAGCGTTCCATATGGTCCTCCAAACCAGGAGCAATTTCTGAGCTGTAGTCAGGAGTAACCCCTGAGCATCACCGGGTGTGGCTCCAAAACAAACAAAAATATATTAATTTAAGGGGTTGGAGAGATAGCATGGAGGTAGAGCGTTTGCTGCTCATGTTGAAGGTCGGTGGTTCGAATCCCGGCATCCCATATGGTCCCCTGAGCCTGCCGGGTGTGACCCAAAAAATAAAAAATATTTTATTAGCGTATTAAGCATGGAAGCATATTGTATAAGAAATGCATTTTATACAGATGGATATTTTTTGGGCCACACCCAGTGATGCTCAGGGGTTACTCCTGGCTATTCGCTCAGAAGTCGCCCCTGGCCTGGGGGACCATATGGGGCACGGGGGATCGAACCACGATCTGTCCAAGGCTAGCGCGGTAAGACAGGCACCTTACCTTCAGCGCCACCGCCCGGCCCCACAGATGGATATTTAATTATAATAAGATGTTACTATGTCTGAAAACCTGCTTTTAGAGATGATATGTATTCATTAGCTCCCTTTTGTATGTATTTATTTCCTTACTTTTATTGTTTTTTGTTTGTTGCACACCTGGCAATGTTCAGGGCTTGCTCCTGATTCTCAGGGATCACTACACTCAGAAATCACTCCTGACAGTCTTAGGAGATCATATGGGGTGCTGAGGACCAAAGTTGGGTTCGCTGCATGCAAAGCAAAGGTCTTATCAAGGGTACTATTACTCCAGTTCCTTTCCCAACTTTTTTGTGTTTTGTATGTTCTGTTAAAAAGGAAACAAGAGAAAGTAGTAGCATGCTATTCAATCTTTCTGGTGGCTTTCTAGCTCTTATAAGGAAAAGCTAAAGCTTTTGCTGTGGCTTCATTACCCTTAAAGGTCAGACCCCAAATGCCCTGCTGCCTGACCCAACAACTCTCCTGCCCTGACCCAGGTCCCCAGTCCCACAAGCCTTCTCAACTTTCTTCACAGCTATCTCTACTGCCTCAAAATCATGGCATTGACTGATGCCTCTGCCTGGCACCAACACCCCTTCCCTTTCAGGTCAATGGTCACTCTGACTTCTGTTTCCTCATATCAGTCAGTCATAAAGACCTTTCTTTTACAGCCCCATTGTTTCCTCTCTTCTCCACAGCATTTCCTAGTTTCCTTTTCCTGTTTTTGTTCCTTGAAGAACATGTGTGTAAGTGTGTGTGTTATAATAACCCCTAACATGAAATTTACCATCATAACCATCTGTAGGCATTTATTATTTTGATGGTAGTATGGGAGCATGAATTACAGTTATAATATGGCATAATGATCTCCACCACCCTCTCCAGAAATTCTTTATTTCCTATTTATTTTCCACTCAGATTGAACACAGACTCCCAAAGCTGTCCCCTAACCCCTTGCTAATCACCACTGTATTTTCTGTTTGTGAGAATTTGACTCCTTTATCTAAGGCATGTAGGTAGAATCATATAGAATTTTCTTTAGTATCTGCCTTAGTCACTAAGCATACTAGCTTCAAGAGTCACCCATGGTACAGCCAGTGACTCATGCTACTGAAATTCTTGCTGGTGTCCTTATTCAGTTTATCAGAGGCACCTTTAACAGGAGACTCTAAGTGAAGACTTGAGAGTGAATTAACTTGTGGGTAGAGGCACCCAAGTGAGTGCTGCATGGGTCTCACCAATAGTAATATTTAAACTTCCTCCAGTCTAATCTTAGAAGAGATAGAGATGCCAAGCCAAAGAAGTTCCCCGGTACATTCTTCAGGCTGAAAACTCTGGGGCCTTCTCAGAGTCAGCGTAGATCAAGTCCCCCCACCACACACACACACATACACACCACTCTGCCAAAGTTTCTGCAGCTGCACTGACACCTCACAGACTCCACCATATATGCGACGTGGCTCAACATCACTCCTTCAAGATTAATCTCACAATAGACTCCAAGCTGATGAAATTCACAGATACAAGGATCTTCAAGCTGAAAAGACTGAGGTCACCTTGGAAGGGGTTGGGCTAAGAATAGAGAATAATCCCATTTCTACTCATCCTGGAGTTCCTGTTGCAAAAATATACCCATACCTGATACATGACACCTCCAAATTCTACAATACTGACAGTCCAGTAGGAGCATAGCAAATTAGATAAGAAAATAGTATAGAAGCCAACTAAGCTTAATAAATAAAAGCAATAGCACAGAAGATTGAACTTGCAACAAACAGTTCAGTAGCTCCTCATACAGTAACTTTAATTACCTCTATGTAAGATATAACAATTTTCACAAACCTTCTTTTAATGGTACTATTCTTTATGATAATTTGATTTATCATTTTGTTGTAATAAACAATAGAAAATAAATTATTTTGTGCCTGCTAAGGAGGCAGGCTTTGTGGGAGGGGTGGGAAACTGGGACCATGGTGGAGGCAAGATCACATTGGTAGTCATATTGGTATTGGATCATTGAATGCTTGAAACAACTGTGTTATGAAAAGCTTTGTAATCCCAGTGTTTAAATAAAGTTAGGGGAGAAATGTCCTCCATTTTGTAGCTGGGAACTCTGCCTGTGCTGACTGGAATGATAAAAACTAAGTTTGTCCCCTACAATATTACCCATGAAGTCCCTACTCTTTCTCATAGGCCTTGTGTAGAAAAACTCGAGTGAATTATAAACTAGAATGAATTATAAAGTTGTCTGAAAACATAAAGGTAAGAACCAGAAGTCATGTTGCCAAGTGTTCAAAGAAGTGTGCATTTTCCCAAGGATTTTGAGGGGGGGGAAAGGTTTTTTGTTTCTTCTCTGAAAACAATAGCTGGCGCTGAAATGTATGAATTTAATTTTGTTAAAAATTATTTTCTGATGTGCAGGGCCTGAGTCATGGCTGTGAGTTCTCTGAGTAACAACTGTGTCCTAGATCTGAAATAAAAGATGGTCCTAAAGTACTCTCATTCCGTGGCACTGCAAAAAGGATCCGCAGAGGCCTTGAGCCCCTACCAGCCAGCCTCTTCTCTCTCCTGTGTTCCCTCTGACCTGCTCACAAATTGACATCAAGTCTTCAGAAGATATTTTTACTAATTTATTTTTGTGGTTTTTGGGTCACACCTGGCAGTGCTCAGGGGTTCCTCCTGGCTCCATGCTCAGAAATTGCTCCTGGCATGCACAGGGGACCATATGGGAAGCCGGGATTCGAACCGATGACCTGCATGAAAAGCAAAGGCCTTACCTTCCATGCTATCTCTCCGGCCCCCAGAAGATATTTTTAAATAAGAAAAAAAGAACAGCCTACAGGGTTCTAGTGATAATACAGCAAGTAGAGCCCTTTTTTTTGCATGCTGTTGACTTTTGTTTGATCCCTAGCGATCCCTTTGGTTTCCTGAGTACAGAGGTAGGAGTGACCCCTGAGTACAGAGCTAGAAGTAAGCCCTGAGCACCTCTGGGTGTGGCTCAAAAGAAAAATAAATTTCATATATTGTCAAGTATTTCACAGCATCCTGGGCAGAGGAAAGGGAGTTTAGCTCATCTTGGGGTTCTAATTGAGCTGAGCAGAGAGCACAGTGTGCGTATGTGGGAGGAAGTTGCTGAGTGAGGGGAGGGGACATCTTGGAACAAGGAGCCAGGGAACAAAAGAGCTTGGTGCTGGCTCATGCCTCTCCTGGACAGATTGACATGCAAGAGGCCAACAGTGGAATGCTCTTTGAGCCAACACATTGTCAAAATATGCAGCATTAGAGATACAGCGCGAGCATATCTAACACCTCTCAAGCTACACAGCGCCATGCCGACAGAGGAGAACTGAGTGGAAATAGCAACCACGACAGTCAGGAGGCTGCCTTGGAGATAAATGCATGTTTGGCTCCAAACGCCAACTTTCTGCATGATCTCAGTAATACATAAGCAGGAAGAATGTGGTGGCTGCTCGCAACCTCAGAGCAGTAGGTCCCTGTGCCTGCTGGAAAATGACATTTCTTCTCAATTATGGGGTGCAGGAATGGGGATGGGTGTTCAGGCTCTGGCAGGAGGCGAACTTCTAAGGAACCTCTGGTAAAGTGTCCTGCCACACCACACAGGGCTTTTGTCTCTGTGGTTCATTGTTCTAAATGAGACAACTAGGTCTAAGCCAGCTGTCCAGTCTTAGAAGCACCACCAAAATTTCTTAGAATCCAGGGAGCAAATGGTAGAAGCAAAGATATCTGTCCTGTTGAGATGGGAGGTAATCTTCCTCTGAGACACTGAGATTTTTTTGAACTAGAATATCTTTCTATATATCATATTGTTGTTCATTCTCCTCCTCCTTCCCGGTAACTACAGTTCCCAATTTTCAAAGGAGAAGCTCTGGACCTTGGTTGGGGAAACGAAGTTCCCATGTCATATGGTAAGTTCCAATCCTAGGAGACCATTTGTTCCCATTAAAACCACCAGGTTCCGGGCATTTGGAATTTCATGATTGAACCTGGGACAGCTGCACACAAGACAAATATCTCGCCTATTATACTATTGCTCCAGTACTGGATCCAGGGAGTTTTGAGCCTCACTTTCGTCTCCTTCTCATGGAGAGTGACTGTGTCCAAAGGTGTTTCCCTAGCCCTGATGATTGAGTCTTATTGTAGTTGGGGGTGACCCTACTTTGTTTTGCTGCCAGGTTGGGGCAGGCACTGAACTCAGTCAGTTCTGGCTTGGAGGCAGGACTATTGCATAGGATAGTGGTACTTCAATAATTAGTTGGATAGATCAGTGAATTGCTGCCTTTCTGGACTCCACCCTCCTCATCTATCTTACAGGCACTATGTTCAACTGGCTCTTGCTTGGGTGCTGTTTGGAAAACCGTCCTGGATAACATATGTGCAGCTCTGCGTTCCATAGTCCTGATACATAGCTATTCCCTCCTCCTTTTGTTTTTTTCTTTTTAAAAAAATTTCCAGGAGCATTTCTAAAATAAGAAGCAATCTCCTATACCTAATATGGTCAAAAGAAAGTGAAAAATTGGCCTGAAGATTCCAGCCTGAAGTAGAGGAATGACCCTATCCCATTTTTCATTTTCAAAGAACCTCTGGGATCTGGATGGAGCATATCAGGAGAGAAGGTTGGGCAAGACACAGAGGGAAAGGTTAGGGAAGCTGCAGGTCCAGGAGAAGAATGGCTGGACCTGGGCCTAGAGTAATGAAAGTCAAGATGGAGGCAGAGGCGGGAGAGTTCTTCTCTTGAGAGTTTCTGAAAGTGCAGTTGCTAGTGCCTATGGGGAGCAGAGCCATATACAAATCAATAACAGGGCCTTACTTTGGTTGCTTTTATATTTTAAATTCTTTTTATTGATTAAGATTCTGTGACTTACAATACTGTTACTGATTTCTCATGCACATAATTCCAACTCACTTTGAGTTTTAATTCATTGCTTCTGAAATTTTTTATGTGTTTGGGAGCCACAGTTGCTGATTACTTGTGGTTCTGTACTCAGGAATTACTCATGGCCATGCTCAGGGGAACATAAATGATTCTAGGAATAGACCCAGGTTAGCTGCATGCACGGCAAGTGCCCTACCTGCTGTACTATTGCTTCAGTCCCTGCTTCTGAATTTTTAATCTTCATTTTCACTTCAAAAAGTTATTTTAGTCACCATGATTTATAATACTGTCATTGATACCCCCACCCTACATCCTAGCCTCCCAACCATCATAAACTCAGTTCCATAGACCAGTTCTCAGATTCTGTTGTTTTTGGTGCTCACTGTGCTTTTTTGTATTCTGTGTCTGCCTCTGACTAGTTTCACTCAGCATGATACTCTAGACTCATCCACATGGCAACAAGTTGCATAATTTCATCTTTTTCTATAGCTAAAAATCCAGTCATTTTATTCTTGGGCCATGTCAGTTATTTTCAGATATTTTGGTTACCGTGAATAGTGCTTTAGTGAATATAGTAGTGAAAAAATGTCTTTTCAGAATAGAGTTTTTGGGTATTGGGGTAGTTGCCTAGAAGTAGTATTGTTGCTGGGTCATATGGAAACTCAACTCTTAGTTTTTGGATAAATGTCCATATTGCTTTTCAAAAGATTTAATTGCGTGACATTCCCACCAGCAGTGGATGAGGGTTCTTTTCCCCCCATATCCACACCAACACTGGTTGTTTTTGTTCTCTCTGATGTGTGCCAGTCTCTCTGGTTTGAGATGATATCGCATGATTGACAGTTTTTGTTGTTGTTGTTGTTGTTATTGTTATTTTATTTTTTGTTTCATTAGGAAACCAGACCTGGCAGTGCTCAGAAATAACTCCTGGTGTGGTTCAGGGAACTATATATGGTGCTGGGAATCGAACAAAGTTCAGCTGAATGCAGGCAAGCTTCCTTCCTGCTGTGCTATTTCTTGGCCCCTCATTGTTGATTTGCATTTCCCTGACGATCAGTGATGCAGAGAATTTTGTTTATATATCTATTGGCCATCTGTATTTTTTTGAAGAAGTTTTTCTAAAACTTAACCATCTCCAAACCAATCAACTCTATCAAAAAAATAGAAAGAAGAGATATCTTCATTTCTTTATTCCAGAGTGGTTTATTTGTTCTCTCTTTAAATATATACATAGGTATATATGTGCTGATCATGATTTTTTTTTTGGTTTTTGGGTCACACCCGGCAGTGCTCAGGGGTTACTCCTGGCTCTATGCTCAGAAATTGCTCCTGGCAGGCTCGGGGGACCATATGGGATGCTGGGATTCAAACCACTGTCCTTCTGCGTCTAAGGCAAACGCCTTACCGCTGTGCTATCTCTCTGACACCATTGATCATGATTTCTAACAAAAATCACCCTGGGGGAGTAGAGTTCTAGTCTCCCTCCATGTGGCCAGGCCAGTTGTCTCATGAACTAGCCCTCTGCTGTAGGTTGATGAGCTCATATTATTCATCCCACTGGCTGGGAAGCTCCAAAAATCAGAGGATCTTATGCAGTAGGTGCCTGTAGCTGGCACTGTTCTGCCCTCTGTGTTTGGTGTGAATGATGGAAAAGGTTTCTGGGTTCTAGGTTTGTCATCAGGGCCCTACTGGGTATAGTGTTGCTTTCTGTACTGCAATGCTTGGAACAGATGTTTTGGAAGCTGATTGGAGTTCCAGTCCAGAGTTCTGCAGAAGACACATTCAGGCATGATTGTTTCCTGGAACTGAAACAGATAGGGCTTACCAGAGACCTGACTAGACATCCATAACATATACACAACATCTTAGGCTGAACTGATCAGGGGACATTCTTTTCCTTGCTGTTGAAAAAAGAAAAGTCGGGCCCGGAGAGATAGCACAGCGGCGTTTGCCTTGCAAGCAGCCGGCCCAGGACCAAAGGTGGTTGGTTCGAATCCTGGTGTCCCATATGGCCCCCCTTGCCTGCCATGAGCAATTTCTGAGCATAGAGCCAGGAGTAACCCCTGAGCACTGCCGGGTGTGACCCAAAAACCAAAAACACAAAAACAAAGAAAAAGAAAAGTCTATGACTTTAAGCTGCAACTAAATATCTATTTTTTGGGGGGTGTCACACCCGGCAGTGCTCAGGTGTTACTCCTGGCTCTATGCTCAGAAATTGCTCATGGCAGGCACGGGGGACCATATGGGGCACTGGGATTCGAACCGATGACCTTTTGCATGAAAGGCAAACACCTTACCTCCATGCTATCTCCCGGGCCCCTAAATATCTATTTTAAAAAATAATGACTTTTCTCTGATGATCATTCTGGATGGAATCTGGTCTTGAGCAGAAAGTCAGGGCATAATGTGGGCCTTCAGGGAGAGGGGAAAGTTTGGGTGCATTCTCTTTCACTCATATTTTATCTCTCTTCTCCCTACTCTCTCTCTCTTCCTCACTTCTGGTTTGATCTTGTATCACCTAGCACTTAAGAGCTGTCCAAAATAGCATGGGGCATATGCAGGGGTTGAGTTTACACAAGGGTCAGTGAGTTCAAAGTAAGTTGTAATTTGAGTATTCAACTGGAGATAAAGACAGTTTGCCTGGGGAAGCCTGAACTTAGTCATTGTGTTCAATGTTGTAGTATAAAAATAGACACTACCAAGAGTGAGATAGTGGCAATATTTCACTAGAACTTTTCACTTTCCAAAGCCTTTTGACTGGTACTCCTCTCCAGCTAGGCCTCAAGGTATCCAATGAGGTATATAGAAGAGATATTGGGTTGTTAATTATTTTTATTAGCTGTCAAAATGAACCATATGAAACCCCCATATTCATAGGTCAATGTGGCTAAACGTCAACCACCTTATATAGTTCAACCTAATATTGTCACACATATCATGATTATAATTATTGCTATAGCTTACAGTAATCAAAGGTACCTTGCAAAAAATGTGCTTGGGCTTACTCGGTGAGCCTGAGCTTTCTCTTGAACATGTGTTTCTCTTGTTTGTCTCTCTGTCTCTGCTGGCTTTTTCCACTCTGGAGAAGCCTGTATTCTCTCCTGCTCTCCTCTTCTCTCTCCCGTCATGCCTAGTAAATTCTGTGCAATAAAACCTGCCCTGCATTATAGAAACAAAGCGCAGGAGAACTGGAGGAAGCTGAACAGAAGTAGAGGAAGATAAAATAGGGAGGGGAATACTAGTACAATGGGGGAAGGTAAAAAAAAAGTCTGCCATGCGACAGGCCTGGGATGGAAGAGAAATGGGAAGTTGGTGAAACGTAATGGACACTGATGATGGGATTGGTGTTGGAACATGCTAGGCCTGAAACTCAATCATAGGTCTTTGCAAATTTGTAATTCATGGTGATTTGATGAAAACAAATAAACCATCTTGCTTCACTAAAAACAAAACAATGTGATTGGCTTGTTGTTATCTTCTTGGCACTGTTGTATCTCTCTCAGTTCTCCTAAGAACCTGTTTCCTTCTTATAGTCCCTCTGTTGGTTGACTCCTAGTCTTATGCCTTGGATTCTTTAAATAGTGGAAATGGAGTTCCCATTTGACCCAACTACCCTACCTCTAAGTATCACCAAACAAATGCATTCAAAGATATCTGTATAAACCTGTGTTCTTTATATAGTAGCCAGGATATGGAAGAATCCCAAATGCCCAATTACAAATAAGTGGGTAAAGAAGATTGTGGCATGTATATGTGTTGTAATATTATGCAGTCACTAGATAAAAATAAGATCTTGCAGTTTCATCAACTTAGATGGAACTAGAGGGTATCATTTGCTGTACAAATGAGCCAATGATAGAAGAACAAATACAGCACAAAAACAAATCAAGCACATGTAAAATATCAGTCAATAATAAACCTGGAAGGGCCGGAGTGGTGGCGCAGGCCGTAAGGCATCTGCCTTGCATGCACTAGACTAGGGCAGACTGTATTTCAATACCCCGGTGTCCATATAGTCCCCTAAGCCAGGAGCGATTTCTGAGTGCATAACCAGGAGTAACCCCTGAACATCACCCAATGTGGCCCAAAAACAAAAAGCAAAATAAAATAAAATAAATCTGGATAGTAGAATACAGACCTGAGAGTGTCAGGTTAGGGGGTAGGGGGAAAATGAATGCCTAAGTTCTGGGAAGTAACAGAGGGACATAATGGACAATATTGAGCACATGAGAAATAACCATCAACAAATAATGGTGCATGGATAACATAGGGTTGTGGGAAGGGTCACAGGCACTTTGACATGTATGTGTGGGAGGCAGTATCGTTGTGTATCAGTACCAGAAATTTGAACAATATTGCAACCCTGTAACCTAAACTTAATATATATATGAAAATATATATATTTTTTTAAAGATCTTTTATGAGGCCCAGAGAGATAACACAGCAGGAGGGTATTTGCCTTTCATACAGCTGATTCAAATCCCAGCATCTCATATGGCCTCTCTTTTTCTTTTTTTTTTTTGTTTTTTTTTTTTGTTTTCTTTTTTCTTTGTTTTTTGGGCCACACCCAGTGACGCTCAGAGGTTACTCCTGGCTATGTGCTCAGAAGTCGCTCCTGGCAGGCACGGGGGACCATATGGGAACCGGGGGATCGAACCGTGGTCCGTCCTTGGCAAGGCAGCAGGTACCTTACCTCCTGCGCCACCTCCCGGCTCCCTCATATGGCCTCTCAAACCTGCCAGGAGCGACGTCTGAGTGCAGAGCCAGGAGTAACCCCTGAACGCCCAAAAACAAACAAACAAAAAATCTTTTATCAGTGGCCATAGCAAGAGTTTAGCAGTAAGGCAGGTTCTTTTCATGACACTACATATGGTCCCACAAGCACCTCCAGGAGTGACCCTGAGCACCACTGGGTGTGGCCTCCGATAATAAAAGATTCATTTTTCACAAAGCACAGGAAACATAGGAATCAATGATGAAATTTTACTTTTATGACCAATTTTGCTTTTCATTATTTTTTAAAATAATATTCTTTTTATTTCAGCACCGTGATTACACAAATGTTCCTACTTAGATTTCAGTCATAGAATGAACACCCTTCACCAAAGTAACTTTTTCCCACTACCAATGTTTCCTTTTTCCCTCCTCCCCCACACCTTGCCTACGTTCAGGCAAGGTTCTTTTTCTCTCACTATCATTGTCATGGTAGTTGTTAATGAAGTTATTTCTCTAATTGCACTCACCACTCTTTGTGGTAAGCTTCATTTTATGGGCTGGTCCTTCAACCCACATCTTCATCATCTATGGGTATTATTACTATACTGTCTTTTATTTTTCTTAAATCCCACAGATGAGTGAGACTATTCTGCGTCTATCTCTCCCTGACTCATTTTACTCAGCATGATAGTCTCCATGTTCATCCATGTATAGACAAATTTAATGACTTCATTTTTCCTAAGATTACATTGTGTAGATGTATCACAGTTTCTTTAGCCACTCCTCTGTCGTCAGGCACCTGAGTTGTTTCCAGATTCTGGCTATTATAAATAGCACCGCAATGAACATAGGAGTGCAGAGGGCAGTTTTGTATTGTGCTTTTGTGTTCCTAGGATATATCTCTAGGAGTGATATTACTGGATCAGATGGGAGCTCAATTTCTAGTTTTTTTTGAGGAATATCCATATTGTTTTTCAGATAGGTTGGACTAGACGGCATTCCCACCAGCAGTAGGTTAAAGTTCCTTTCTCACTACATCTACAACAGCACAGGTTGTTCTTGTTCTTCATGATGTGTGCAAGTCTCTGTGGCATGAGATGGTATCTCATTGTTTTGATTTGCACATCCCTGATTATTAGTGATGTGGAGCATTTTTTATGTGCCTCTTGGCCGTCTGTATTTATTCTCTGAGGAAATCCCTGTTCATTCCTTTTTATGATGGAGTTAGATTTTTTTTCTTTGTTCAGTTCTGTCAGTATTTGTATATCTTAGATATTAGCTCCTTATCTGAAGGATTTTGAGTGAATAAAAAGGTCACATTTCCTGGGTGACCTTTGTACCCTATTTTGATGTTTCTTTTGAGATGCAGAAGTTTTTCAGCTTAATATAGTCCCATTTGTGTATCTCTGCTTCCATTTGTTTGGACAGTGGTGTTTCCTCCTTGAAGATGCCTTTAGTCTCAATTAAATGAATAATTTGCCTACTTTTTCTTCTATATATCTTATAATTTCAGGACTGATATCATGGTCCTTAATCCATTTTGATTTGACCTTTGTGCCTGATGTTAGATAGAAATCTGAGTTCGCTTTGTTGCATATGGCTGACCAAGTGGTATCCCTACACCACTTGTTGAAGAGGTTTTCCTTGTTTAATTTGCATTTTACCCTTTATCAAAGATTAATTGGTTGTATGTCTGGGGGTCATTATCTGAATACTCAAGTTTATTCCATTTATCTGTTGGTCTGTATTTCAATACAATGCTATTTTAATGACTATTGTAGTACAATTTAGATTTGGGGAGAGTGATGCCTCCCATCTTCTTTTTCCTAAGGATTGTTTTAGCTATTTGTGGGTGTTTATTGTTCCAAATGAATATCAGGAGTGTTTGATCCACTTCTTTGAAGATTATCATGGGTATCCTTAGAGGAATTGCATTAAATCTGAGTAATGTTTCAGGGAGTATTGCCATTTTAATTATGTTAATCCTCCCAATCCATGAACACAGTATGTGCCTCCATTTCCTTGTGTCCTCTTTTATTTCTTTAAACAGTGTTTTGTAGGGTTTTTTAAAATAGATCCTTCACTTTTTAGCTAAGTTGACTCCAAAGTATTTGAATCTCTGTGGTGCTATTGTGAATGCTGTTTATTTTTTTAATGTCTATTTTCTCTCTATCATTATCTATGTAGAAGAAGGCCATTGAGTTTTTACATTTTAATTTTGTAGCCTGCCAATTTGCTGTATGAATCTATGGTTTCTAGGAGCTTTTAGGGTCTTTATATTTTCTAAATATAGTGGCATGTCATCTACAAACAGTGAAAGAATGATTTCTTCCTTTCTTATCTGGATGCCTTTGATATCTTGCTCTTGCCTAATTGTTATTGCAAGTACTTCTAGTACTATGTTGCATAGGAGTGGCAAGAGGGGGCAGGCTTGTCTTGTGTCAGGTCTTAAAGGAAAGGCTTTAAGTTTTACTCAATAAAATATTATTAAGTATATTTGCCATTGGCTTTTGGTAGATGGCCTTGACAAGATTGAGAAAAGTTCCTTCTATTCCCATCTTATTGAGAGTTTTTATCATGAATGAGTGTTGGACTTTATCAAATGGTTTCTTTGCATCTATTGATATGATCACCTGGCTTTTATTTTTCCTTTTATTGATATGGTATATTACAGCGATTGACTTGCATATGTTAAACCATTCTTGCATCTTCAAAATGAATCCAATTTGGTTATGTTGTATGAACTTTTTGATGAGGCATTGGATCCTATTTGCTAGGATTTTATTGAGAATCTTTGTATGTATGTTTATCAGGAATATTGGTCTGTAGTTTTGTTTTTTGCAGCCTTTATCTCTGGTTTTGGTATCAGGGTTATGTTAGCTTCATAAAATTTATTTCTTCTATTTCTTCAATTTCCTGTAAGAGCCTGTAAAGGATTGGTAGTAGGTCCTCTTGAACGGTTTAAAAGAATTTGTTAGTAAATCCATCTGGGTCTGGGCTTTTGTATTGGAGAAGACTTTTGATTATCATTTTAATTGTCTCAATAGTGATGGGTCTGTTCAAATATGCTAGATCATCTTGGTTCAACCTTGGGAAGTTGTGAGTCTAAGAATTTGTTCATTTATTTTAGGTTCTCTTCATTAGTGGCATAAAAATTTTCAAAGTAGTCTCTGATTACCCTTTAAGTTTCTGTAGTATATGTAGTGATCTCACCCCCCCTTTTTTTCCAAATTCTGTTTATTAAGGTTCTTTCTCTTCCTTTTTTTGTGAGTTTTATTAAAAGTTTGTCAATCTGTTTATTTTTTCAAAGAGCCAGCTCTTGCTTATATTGAGCTTTCAGATTGTTTTATGGATTTCCAATTCATTAGTTTCTTTTTTTTTTTTTTTTTTTTTTTTTTTTTTTTTTTTTTTTTTTTTTTTTTTTTTTTTTTTTTTTTTTTTTTTTTTGGTTTTTGGGCCACACCCAGTGATGCTCAGGGGTTACTCTGGCTATGCGCTCAGAAGTCGCTCCTGGCTTGGGGAACCATATGGGAAACCGGGGGATCGAACAGCGGTCTGTCTTAGGCTAGCATAGGCAAGGCAGGTAACTTACCTCCAGCGCCACCACCCGGCCCCCAATTCATTAATTTCTACTCCAAGCTTCATAATGACCAAATTTTAGAACTACCACAACAGAGAATAGTAAAGGACATAAAATGAGTGGGTATGCTAGAACATCTCTAGTTGACAAGGCAAGAAAACCCTCTGGTTTTCTTGGGAGACTCTGAGAATTCTTTTATTTACAGAAGCAACAAGGAATGAGCCGGGAAATGGGAAGGCAGACAACAGCTCTGCTGACCTAGATGCCCTTAGGAAACAGGACTTTAAATCCCACAGGGATCATAAAGCCCCAATACTAGAGGTTGGTGTTTAAGCTTTAGTACCCAGGTGATGCACTTACTAAAATGAGCAGCATAATTGGGTGGCATGGAGAGAGTACACAGAGAGCTGGGACAAGAGTTAATAGAACGTTGTGTTCCTAGAGGTAGACATGTGATGAGGAAAATTTTGCTTAATTTAGAGGATCAAAAGAAGTCAAGGATGGATGATCAAGAGGTTTAGGGGCAGCCATCCTGAGTCAAGTTGTCCTTCCTGTGTTTCTGGACTCGAGCTATGGAACCAAAAGAGCTACAACATCATGACGAATGTAGTCAGCAGTAATCCCCCTAGGCCTTGTGAAAAGAAATCATTGCCAGAGTTAAGGAGTTACAACAGAGTCCAAGAATTAAGGCACTGGCCTTGTATGAGGCCAATCCTGGTTCAAATCCCAGCACTGCCTATAGTCCCCTGAACTTTGCTGGAAGTGAACTTTGTGCACACAGCCAGAAGTAATCCCTGTGTACAGCCAGGTATGACCTATAAACAAGCAAACAAACATGACTTTAGCATTGAGAGACAGTGGGCGGGGCATTTATCTTATAAAAGCTGACCATATAGGTTCTCCTGAGAACCACAAGAAGTGATCCCTGAACACAGAGCCAAGAGTAAGTTCTGAAATCGCAGAGTTGACCTAAAACCAAACAACAAAAAAATGAAACTGAAAAAGAGGTCATGGTCTTTAACTGTGTGATTCAACATGAGAAAGCAGAAACGATGAGGAAATGATGCCCCCAAATAGAGTCAGAACTGACTGGGAGGAGACTTGGGTCAAGTTATCATAAAGCCCTCAACAAGGGTCACAGCACTCTGTGGCTATATGCCTATCCCTAGCTCAAGCCAACATACAGAGCTGGTAATTGCTCAAATCCCAACATCAGTTTCTTGACTAGAGGAAGAAAAGCTAGTAGAGATAGGAAACCAAAAGAACGATTTTAAGACAGCACTGCTGATGGAGGCTCTGAGATACACAACAAACTTCTGGCCTCCCTGGCCAAAATCAAAGCAAATGCAATCTGTCTCCAGGTCCTGCCTTCAAATGGGAGAGTATATAGAAATTGGTGGTTGATGTCAAATGTACCAGTCTGGCCTCTATATAAACTGGATTATAGGACTGGAATCATAGTACAGTGGGGAGGGCACTTGCCTTGCATGCAGCTGACCTAGGTTCATCCTTGATATGTAGTATGATGTGTAGTAGCATACTCCTGGACCACTAGGAGTAATTGTTGAACACAGAGCCAGGTATAAGCGCTGAGCACAGCCAGGTGTGGCCCCCAATGGATTGTAGTGTCTGGGAAGAGAAACTGTCACCCACTTAGGCAAATAAGAACTGCAGATCAAAGCAGTCAATGCTTCTTGGAGCTTCATATACTTCGTTCATGAATGCTGACTCATTTACAACCTCTTTGGAGTCCGTTTAGAAAGGAGAATCACGGGGTGAGCAATAGTACAGTAAGTAGGGCACGTATTTTGTCATTTCCTGAACCAGGTTTGATCTCCAGCACCCCATATGGTTCTCTGATCCCCCCGCCCCCCAGTAATCCCTGAGTGTACTCAGGAAAAAAAAGAATAAAAAGAATTCAGAGCCAGGGAGAAAACTTAAATGATACAGCCCTGAGTTGATCCCTGGTACTGCATGGAGTTATCCCCCACCCAGCACCACAGCCCTAGTATCCCTCACACACCCCCAAGCACTGGCTGTTCTGAAAACCAAACTTAACTGTCAGTTCTGCATTACCAGAGGCTCCCCCAAGGTCTCCCAAACATTGCTGGAAGAAGTCTTAAAACTTCTTACCAAGGCTGGAGAGATAGCATGGAGGTAAGGCATTTGCTTTCATGCAGAAGGTCATTGGTTCAAATTCCAGCATCCCATATGGTCCCCTGAACCTGCCAGGAGCAATTTCTGAGAATGGAGCCAGGAGTAACCCTTGAGCGCTGCCGGGTGTGACCCACAAACAAACAAAAACAAAACAAAAAAAAACATTTTACCGGGGCCGGAGAGATAGCACAGCGGTAGGGTGTTTGCTTGCATGCAGCCAACCCAGGAAGAATGGTGGTTCGAATGCTGGCATCCCATTTGGTTCCCTGAGCCAACCAGGAGCGATTTCTGAGCACAAAGCCAGGAGTAACCTCTGAGTGCCATGGGGTGTGAACCCAAAACAAAAACAAAACTTTTTACCAAACAGTTGATGTTCCCACTGGCAGTTACTAGAATACATCTTCATCTCTCATAATGCCTCTCTTGGTGCTCTTGACTCCTATCCTCTGTGCTTTTGAGGGGCCTGGATCATCTACCCCTTGCCCAGAGCTTCACTCTAAAACACCACATCAGTGATACCCTATTAGTGAGGCCAAAATGAGGGGGGAAATGACTAGTGAGATGACAAGAGCCCACACACTAATGGGGCTCAGACACATCCATGAATTAACTGTAGACAGGTGCAGTGGCCTGTAGAATGCACCTTCAAAAGAAAATAATATAAAGAACAACTTGAAAGCATAACCTGTACCCGTGGATGTGGGTAGCAGTAAACTCCCACATACCTGCAGCTATATTACAGGGTGCTAAAGGGATGTAACCCTGAGCACTGAGATGTCTTGGTCTCAGAAAAATGAGATAAATTGCTTCCATAAAAAAAAATTACCTAGGATTAAAATCTTGGTAATGTTTGTTGCAGATTTGTTGGTGTGGAGGGCAATGTTTGTTTTTGTGGGGTGAATATCCAGGTGTGGCTACCTCTAATGACACTCAGCCAATTCAGAGAATTGGTCCAGTGGGTTAGGCCAGTCCATTAAGGCCCAGAAGTGCTGGGTGTTCCAGGCCACACCCAACAGCATTGGGGAAGGGAGCCCATCTGGCACCAGGCATCATGGTACACAGACAAGGTATGTATTTTCAAGCTATCGCCCTGTTCCTATCTCCATATTTTGGGATTACCAGTCCCTCCGATGCTGCTACTACTGGAATTCCCTTCTGGCCTGAGAGGAAATGGTCCCTCAACACAGAATACTTTGGGTGATGTAGCAGAACTATTACAGATATCAATACATCCATATTCTTATTAGAATGTTTTATGACTATATATGCCAAAGCAACCTGGGACATACTTCTCCTGTTTCTGCCGTCTGCCTGGGGAACAAAGTTGAAACTGTCCATCTGTCTGATTTTGGATGCCATGTTTTTACAGATGTTGTGTAGCACCCCCATTTACCTGACTGACAGACTGTTCTCTGATGCAGTCAAGGACCCCCATGTATGGGCAAAGGAATGAGTACTGGTACCCATGTTATGTCCCCCGTTTACTTTCTCCCTGAAGACAGTGTAAACACAGAAAACTCTGGGATCTGTTCACCCTCACTTTTCTACTTCTAGAATGGACTCCCCAAATTCCTGTAGTGACCCCTGCCTATTCCCCGGGAGCCTGAAGCTTCAGCTTTGCCAGTATCATCTTTAAATGGAAGTCACCTAGAATCCATTTCTGCTGCCTAGCATCTGACTATCCTGCCACCTCTGGTGTTCAACTATTTTTTTCTTTAATAGCTATCATTCCTGGTGCTGGTATAGTGCAGGGCTCAGGGGTTACCAGAGTCACCCTACAATGCTGGGGCTGTGGAGGGTACATGCGGTATTAGGGACTAAACTCAGGATTTGCACATGGAAGGCACATGCTTTACCATAGGAGCCATCTCTGGGCTGCAGCCCTTATATCTCTTGAGCCCATGTCTTGTCCCAACAACAGGCCAGCCTTTTGTGTGTGTGTGTGTGTGTGTGTGTGTGTGTGTGTGTGTTTGTATGTGTGTGTGTGCTCGCTCTTGTTGATGTGGATAATGTTTTCTGGATAAGTAGGTGCTGTGGGCAGCAGTTGAACAGGCCAGGTTAGGGGCCCCAGAATGCTAAGAATGGATGATTTCAGTGGATCAGTCTTACATACCAAGCTGTCCTATGGCACAGAAAGGTCATACATGTGCTCAGTTCTCAAAGGTGCCAACTTGAAGATATTATGGGGGTGGGGAATTCATCTTGCTTTAAATTTTAAATTAAATACATATATATTTTGGCAGAGAATGTAAGAATCTACAGGAATTTTTATGAGAATACAAGTGAGTTCTAAGAAATATTCTACTGGCAGGAATCCAAGTTCATATGCATTTCTAAACTGCTTGTCAGTAACATTCTTCTCTGCAACTGGAAAGGGTTTATTCCTTGGTGAAAATTCAGAGAAACTTCGACCAATGTTTAGGGAGCATGGATTAAACCACAAAGACTGTTCAAATCCACGTTCCTTCCTCTGACCTCCTTTAGAGACCTTTGAAGTTGGACTAGAAGAGAGTTGGAGCTTGAATCACAATACCCCTGACTCTAGCAACTACTCCTGTCACTGGCAACCATGTTCCAGTTCATTCGTTGAAGTTCATCCCTCTTTCTCTGTAGTTTAAAGTCAATGTTGTGTTCTCCCAGATCTCTCTTGCCATGCCCCAAAGACTAAATATTTGAATTTAATTGTGCTTTAAGAATTTCCCACATTTAACCATGACACCACAAGGTAAAGTTTCTATAATTCCAATAGTAGTGATTAAGAGAAGTGACTAGGTAAGTACCTCGAGGCTTCTTTGCTAATTAAATTTGGGGGGAGAGCCTCACCCAGCAACTCTTAGGGGTTACTCCTGGATTTGAGCTCAGAAATCTCTCCTGGCAGGCTCAGGGGACCATATGGGATGCCTGGAATTGAACCAGAGTCCATCCTGGGTTGGCCGTGTGCAAGGAAACTCCCTACTGCTGTGCTATTGCTCCAGGCCCCTTTCATAAATATTATTTTTACATACCTCTTCTTTTTAGATTGTACTTCAGGCCAGAATGGAGATCGATTCCATCTAGAAACAAGCTGATTGGAGTCTCTGCCTTCTTTCTCCTCCTAATGGGAGGTCTCTGTGCACATTAAGACTGTGACCATCACAGGCTGGGGTGTAGCAGAGACACTGAGAAGAGGAAGCATTGCAGGTAGGACGTATGCCTTGCACGCAGCCCACCAGGCTCAATCCCATATGATCCTCCGGGCCTGCCAGGTGTGATTTCTGAGTGCAGAGCCAGGTAACTCCTGAATATCATTGTGAGTGGTCCAAAAGCAAAAGAAAAATAAAAGAGGGAAGCTTGAAAGTAATTTCTCCACAAACCAAACACTCTCTGGGCTAGAAGGGTTGAGATACCTGACTGCATGTGACCAACCCTTAAATCTCCAGCACCACCGGGCTTTCTGAACATCAGTGGGGCTAGTCCCAAAAGTCCCTGAGTACCACTAGAGGGGCTTGGGCAATCTCCAACACCACAGGGAATACTGCTCGCTTAGATGACTGAAAATTGCCAGAAGGGGCCCCAGGCCTTCTGGGGAGCACCGCTTGCCTCCTCCCAACTCCCCCAAATAGCTGTCAGTGGAGAAGTAAAGATCATGGGCTTTTGAGGGCACGCAGCTATATTTAAGACTTCTCTGTCATCACTGAACACAAGCAGGATGGGTAATGTTAGAGTAGGTGAATAACACCACTGCCACCCTCCGTACCTCCACCAGAATCATTAACATGATCACCATTCACTACCAAACACCATCACCTTCATTACCACCACCAAACCCACCACAACCACCAATAATATTGCTGCCATCATCAACAGTTATCTTCAACCACCATCAAAATCATCATAACCATCAATAGCATCACCACTCCCATCGCTCCTCAGCACCATCAACCAACACCATTGTCACAACGCACCATCACTGCCACCACAAATACATCACTACCACCATAAGCATATTATGATATATATACAACATATGTACATATACAACACTATAACCACCATTACTATTGCCATATTCATCATCATCATCATCATCATCATCATCATCACTCACCATCCACTATCACCTCCACAACCAACCAGAGAGATTCCCTAAGACCACAGTTAGGTTCAAAACCAGCTCTGCCGGCAGGAATATAGGACAATAGATAGGGCGTTTGCCTTGCAAGTGTGACTGACCTGGATTTGATTCTCAGCATCCCACAATGGTCCCCTGAACCCACCAGGAGTGATCCCTAAACATGGAGCCAGAAGTGAGCCCTAAATACCACTGGGTGTGGCCCCCAAACAGAACAAAATAAAATCTGCTGCTTGGGTCCTAACAAAGAGGAATGGCAGCTACACCCCCCCACATCTGATTGAGACCCCTGAGAATGTTAATTACAGAGAAGATGGTAGTAAAACAATTGAGTATGGATGAGCCACACCTTGTCTGGGCCCCTACTCTGACATCAGTTGCTCAGTTCCTGTGTGTGAGGCACCCATCTCTCTCCTGACACAGTCTGGGAGCCCAGCACAGGGCCAGAACTGCATGACACATTTTTAAAAATCTTTTTTATTGAGACCAATGTGAATTATAAGCCTTTCAAGTTGTATTTCAGTTACTTAGTGATAATGAATTAGAGGTCATTTGCAGTGTTGACCTCCCTCCACCATAGTTTCCAGCATGCACCCATACCTTTAGCTCCCTAGACTGCTAGAAAACCAGGTTCATTTTGTATAAAGCTTGCTATAGTTTGGATCTCTTGATTCTATTGTGCATGAAACATTTTTTGACTCCTGGGTATAGTCTGTGGTGTGACTGTTCCTTAGTGAGGCCTCTTTGGGGGCAGCACACTGTGTCCTGCTCCCAGCCTTTCCTGGACAGACTGTGAATCAGAGGCCAAAGATTCTGCTGGCTGAATTCTGAGCTTCAAAGCCCCTGAGATCCTTCTGGATAGAATCCAGAACCTGAGAAATCAGAGTTGCCTTCTTGACAGTGAAGCCAAAAACGTGTTCGTAAACTTCCTTTCCATTATATGTTTCTGTTAAGGGAGGAAATTCCATTATGCAATGTCACACTGAATGCTTCCCTACTGCTACAAGGCCCTGGACTTTAAACTATGGAAGGCCAGGGTGCTGGCTTAGAGAGAGAGCTTGAGTGCACTGGTATGGAAGGTCCTGGGGAATGGTCTAATTCAGCACAAAAAAAGGAAAAGTTTGTGCAAGAACCAAGTCCTGAGGACTTGAAGTTCCTCTGTGGGAGAAGCTTCATCTGTCTGCTCACTGTTCATCCCCAATATAAGATCTTACCCAATATAAGATATATAAGATCTTAGATGGTTCTCAGAAAACAAAACAAAACAGCAACAACAAAACAAGGCAAAACAAAAAACTGTGGCAGGGCCAGATAGATAGTACAGTGGGTAGGGTCTTAGTTACCCCTGCAAGCATCCTACCCACTGTACTCTCTGGGTTCTATCCTGGCATCCCACTAAACACTATCAGGAATAATTCCTGAGTGCAGAGTCAGTAGTAAACCCTAAGTATTACTGGTGTGGCCCAAAAGCAAATTTAAAAAATGACGGCAAAACCAGAAATAGTACCATAAGTATTATGTTTACTGTGCATGCTACTGACGTAGTTAGATCCCTGGCACCACATATGGGCCAAAAGAGATCCTTTTGAGTGAGACTTGAGCACAGGCAGATGTAAAACAAAACAAAACAAAACAAAACAAAGACATTGTGGCTAAAGAACATATGAGCAAATGAATACCCCTCCTGCTAAGATAGTAGTTTTCCTTGCATCTTGCTTTGCCTCTCAGAGATTCTTCTCAATTGGTTCTCTTCTAATACCACTGAGCACCTAACTCAGTGGGACTATTTCTCAACACATTACCCCTGCCAAACCCAGAAATTTATTTGTTTGTTGGGGCCACACTTGGCTGACTGTGCTCAGGACTCACTCCTGGCAGGGCTCAAGGAAGCAACCATATGTGGTACTGGGGATCAAACCTCAGCTAGGGGTCCGATAAATAGCATGGAGGTAGTGTTTGTCTTGCATGCAGAAGGATGGTAGTTCGAATCCCAGCATCCCATATGGTCCCCCGAGCCTACCAGGAGTGATTTCTGAGCATAGAGCCAGGAGTAACCCTGAGTGTTGCCAGGTGTGACTCAAAAACCAAAAAAACAAACAAGCAAAAAACAACAAAACCGCAGTTAGCTGGGTAGCTGGGTGGACTATGCTATTTACTATACTATCACTTCCCTGATTTGGAAGTGTTTGCAGACAAGATGTATAAGAAAATTTGCCCAGTTAATGGAGTTGTATGGATATAACATTCTGCCCTTTACCCCTTGACTATTTCTCTACTATTTTGGAGATAGTGGTCTTGGTGATAGTAGTGGGGTGACAATTGGTGGTGGTGGTGGTGATGGTGGGAGAATGGAGGTGATTATCTTCACATGGCTCTGCCTAAAACAGACCCTGACAGCAGGTTTAGTGGTGGTGATTTATTGGGGAGGTGATCCCAGAGGCTCCAGGGTAAGGAATTGAGTCATGATAAAGGAAAGGCAAGAAAATCACCCCTTTACTAAGGGGTGTGGCTGAGAAGTTTATTCTCTGGAAAACCGGGCTCTTCTGAGGGACTGGGAAGTTGTGAACACTGACACCCGGTAGAGTTTTATCCCTGGAAAGTTGGATTTTGTGCTCCTTCATTGCCCTATTCATTGCCCTATTGCTCCTGTTCCTGGAGCCTGACAGAGCAAACTAATGAGTACAGAATTGACAGTAGAGCCAGAGGCGGCCTCTGGGCTGGAACACAGAGTCATCAGCAAAGGATGTCTACACTGACACCCCTACTCCCTCGCCACCAAGCAGAGGACAGGAAACCATCTGATGGGCCCAAGCCGAGCCTGTGACCTTGTCCCAGCCTGTAAGCTACCTCCCCGCAAAAATCTCCAGATTGGCCCTTTGAGAAGTGGAGACAGTACTCAGAG
>PVKC010010964.1:0-25201 GCA_004027635.1 Crocidura indochinensis
AAAAAAAAAAAAAAAAAAAAACCAAGAAATGTCACCATATCTTCATATTGTCAGAAAATCAAGTGTCATTTTAAAAAATGACACCTGAAAAATCAGACACCTCTTATTCCTTCAAACTACCAGTACATATCATAGTCTACTAATATTCTAGGTGTCTGAATAATGGTTCAATGCCTTAAGGAAATTGCCTGGAAGTATAAGGTAGTGAATTCAAATCTGATACCATCCACAAGAACTAGGGCTTCTTGATAGCTCTGCTGTTAGGGATCTTTAGAGAGGAAGATCCTGGAATATGGTCAGTGGCTTAAGAAAAGACTAGAGGGAACGGGGAAGGGGAGTTAAAAAATAAATAAAAAGAAAAGACTGAAAAGAACCCTCTACCGGCTCACAATATGAAGTGAGATAAGTAGAATGCCTGTCTCAAATACAGGAAGGGGCGGGGAAGGAGGAAGGGGGGCATTGGTGGTAGGAATGTTGCATTGGTGAAGGGGGGTGTTCTCTTTATGACTGAAACCCAAGTACAATCATGCTTGCAATCATGGTGCTTAAATAAAAATTAAAAATTAAAAAATAAAATAAAATAAAAGAACCCTCAGTATGCCAGTTTGGGACTGACAACTCCAGGGAGCTGTGAAGCCAAGATGGGCCACTTGCCCTGTGCCTCAGTACTTCCAGAAGTCCCTGAAATCCATGCTCATGATCCAGAGCCTACTGACAAGTCTGCACAAGCAGCCAATGCCACAGTCACCTCACTCTCAAAAGAGAGTCCCAACTAGCAGAAAAAACTCATGGGTATACTAGCCTCTGATTGCTGATTGCACTGGGACCCCTTAGATGGACCTACAAACCACAGCTGTCACCAAGTGAGCTCATTTAAGCCTAGCTCCACAGATCTTCAAAGTTGTAGACTGCATGGACACTTATGCGGCTGCAAGACACCCCCATAATTTAAATATTTATTTCCAAGTAGTATACTAAACTAGATGTGAAATTATAATAAAAGTCGCATGACCTCAGAAAACAAAATCAACAACAGAATGCTCAAATTAATACATAAGACCCCCATTGTGAGATATGACAAATTTCAAATTTGCTTTTAATGCATTTTTTCCAATAATTTCTTTACCATCCATCTATTTGTACCAAGTAAAAATAAGTAAACTATTCATCTCTGTCAAGGGGCAGGCTTTAAGGAGATTGGGAAACTCATGAGCAGGGTGAAGGCAATGTTACATTGGTGGTGGGACTGCCTTTGAAATATTGAATGCCACAAGTAACTGTATTATGACTAACTGTAAACCAGTGTCTAAAATAAAAAATTATAACAATATGATGATGATGATGATGATGATGATAAAGGCTCAAGAAAAGTATAAGTTTCTGAGCTTAATCTCCAATGCCACATTTGTGTCAAATCATCCTAACCACTCCATGATCTGGGACCACCTCCGAGGTAAAAATTTTAAAATGTAATATATATATTCTATATGTGCATATATGTCCATATTATACATTCTAAATATATTCTAACTATTCTAAATACAATCCTTCCTACTCAATGCCAAGTCTCTCTTCTAAGCATCATCTTTCAATGAGATAGTAAGAAAAAATTTTATATAAGCGAATTCCCCCCACAAAATCTAAAAACCCAATCAAAAAATGGGGAGAGGAAATGAACAGACACTTCCCCGAAGACCAACAAATGGCCAACAGGACATGAAAAAATGCTCATTATCACTTATCACTAGGGAAATCTAAATCAAGATGGTAATGATACATCATCTTACACCAGTGAAAAAAGCACTTATCAAAAATACTGGGAACAATTTGTGCTGGCGGGGCTGCGGAGAGAAAAAATTCTCATCCCTACTAGTAGAAATGCTGCCTGGTCCAACTTCTATTGAGGGTTCAACAGTATTGAGGATTCTCAGTAAACTAAGAATTTGCCATTTGACTCAGAAATCCCGCTTTTGGGTATCCCCAAGACAGAAAAACACTGATCCAAAAAGAAGTATGCACACTGCTATTCATTGCAGCACTCAGTACTGCTATAGCTAAGTACAGCAATAGCTCAGATTGAAATTAACCTAGATGTCCAACAGCAAACAAGTGGATCATGAAGATATGGTACATATATATGATGGAATACTACATAGCTATAAGGAATGATGCAACCAGGCAATTTGCTGCAACATGGACAGAACTGGAAGATATCAAGTAAAATTACAAAAATGAGAAGGATAAATACAGAATGATATCAGTAGTAAGTGGTATTTACAATAACTGCATGAAGAAAAGCAATGGTTTAAATGGCAGATGTCACGAACACTCAAGGCCTCAAAGTATAGTGAGAAGGAAAGAAATTGAGTGGAGGAGGAGAAACACAAATATCAAAGGATGGAGGCTAGATGCCAACTGGTCTTAGGTGCATTAGTGGCGTTACAACAGGATAAAACTAAATATCCAAGCCAGAGTCAACAACGTAATCATGAAACCCAAACTTTAACGATCGAAACTTAAAAAGGCCCTCTTACGCTGGCAGATTGCTAAAGGTGGTAGCATAGGATGTACTCTCAGAACATTGGTGGAGGGGTTGACAGTGGTGATGGGATTGACCCTGAGACATTGTATGTCTGAAACCTACTATGGAAAACTTTGTAGATCACAATGGTTTCAGTAAAAAAAATTAATAATAAAAAGTGGTTTCCCTGTTTTTACTTTTGCTAATTACAATAGAATTTTCAAATGGTCACTAAGGTAAATAACTCAATGTAAATCTATCCTACTATGTTTCCCACTACACTTATAGCTAATGTCTAACTATATCCTCAGTCTATTCACTTTTATTTGGTGTGATATTTTTGAGTGAAAGATCATAAAGTTCTTATCATGATTTATGACGGCATTCTTATTTTTGATTACTTCTACATTTGTTATTACAGATTTTTTAAAGACTGTTTCATTTAGGAGAAAGAAAGCTTAATGCAAATATGTCTTTTTGTTCATCTTCCAATGCAGGGGTCCTCAAACTTTTTAAAAAGGGGGCCAATTCGGGGCCCGGAAGATAGCATGGAGGTAAGGCGTTTGCCTTTCATGCAAAAGGTCATTGGTTCGAATCCCAGTGTCCCATATGGTTCCCCGTGCCTGCCAGGAGCAATTTCTGAGCATGGAGCCAGGAGTAACCCCTGAGCACTGCCGGGTGTGACCCAAAAACCAAAAAAAAAAGGGGGGGGGCAATTCACTGTGCCCCTGACCAGTTAATGGCTGACTACAGTCTAAAATAGAACTTTGTAGTGGGCTACAAACCATAGCTTGAGGACTCCTGCTGAGACTGAAAGGAAAAGTCAAGAGACAGAGAAAAAGAGTGGAGTCACATTCCACACACATGCACTACGGCTCGGGATGAGTTAGTTGGTTCCTAAGCAAGACAGGCAGTAGTGGCGAAAACACCTGGCGGGCCAGATAAATGTCCTTGGCAGGTGGCTGTGGCTCCTGGGTCACAGTCTGAGGACCCTTGCTCTAATGCAAAGGGCTAAAAAAATATGTTGTACATGCAGGAGGCCTATCTTGAATCACTGGCACTTTACAGTCCTTTAAAACACCACCAAGAGTAAACCCCTTACCTCAATCCTGCAATGGAAGAAGTGCCTGACCAGTGTGAAGAAGAGACTAGAGTTCTGTTCTATGTTGTGTGACAGCAGATAAAACAGGATTATGAAGTTATAATATTAAGAAATGATGTTGGCTTAGACTAGTCTTCTTCAATTCTTTTAGAACCCATGAAAGGTACCTGTTCTGCATATAATTCCACAGACTAGTAGTTATAAAAAAGCTAGTAGACCAGAATTTTCAACTTTTCTACATTTGCAGACTGGCACTAGTTCATGAATAGCTGGTTGAAGACTACTGACTCCAGATGTAAAAGTGGAAATGGTAAGTAAATACTTTAAAGGTAGGAAATGAAGATTTACTGAGACTTACTAGGATGTATAGGTGATACAGAGATTGAGACTGTAACAGGAATTCTAGAGAGAAGAGAATAGTATAAAGAGAAAGAGGAGACACAGAAAGAGACAGAGATATACTAAGGATAAGACCTTTTTGAGCCCACACAAGTAAAATGAAACAGTAAAATAAGTAAAGAGAATATTTATTCCTAAATCTTAGGAGTAAATTAGACAATTTATAGATTAGGCAATTCATAGATAAATGATAGAATAGTAGGTTACAGAACATAGTGTCATGGTCAAAAAGCAAATAAGAATGACAACTATAGCAGTACCCAACTTACATGTCATGACTTGAAATTAATATACTAATAAATTAATATATCTCAATTTTTAAAATGACAAAAAATGTCAAATAGTGCTGTCTCCCTTTCTCACTCTCACACACACACACACACACACACACACACACTCACACACACTCGATCACTCAACAAGATAGAAGTTAAAATGACAGTAAATGTTCTCTAACTCGAAAAACTGAATAAAACAGCAAGAGATTTGTCAAAGGATATAAATAAAAATAATTACCAACTATAAAACAAAAATCTGTAAATCTGAACAAAATAGTGAGAAGGCAAAGCTCTTTTAGTAGAATGCCAACTAATACAAAAACAAACTGTTTTCAAGATTGAATCATGCAGTACACTACAACATGCATGGCCTGACATGTAAAATTAGTCAAAAGGAAGATGATAAAATACTCATCTATGGTATGTAGAAAAATAAAATATAGGAATAGATTCTATCAAATTGATGAAACCCAAATTGAGATTACTTAACAGGGAGGGAAAATGATAAGGTGGACTAGAAATTACATTAGATCACTAGTGGAGGTTCTTGGACACTTAGGCTGTGTACTTTGTGCTAGCTTTGTGGTATACAACAAGATCATAAACATTACTACTACTGTCAACATGCTACCTAACTATAGTAATAAACACAGGAAGTTGGAGCAATAATTTAATAGTTTGAGAGCTTTTGTAAATATCTAACCTGAGTTTGAACCCCAGGATCCTATATAGTCAATTGAACACCTAAATGCAGAACTAAAAGTTAGCCCAGAGCACAGCTGGGAATAACTAAATAAAATATCAATTAAAAAAAAACTAAACAAGAATTAAAAAAAAAAACAACCAACAAAGTAATACTTTCAGGCAAGATTTATAACCTGGGCTAGATAAAAACAGCTCAACTCCTCCACCAAGCTCCAAAAGAAAATAATGGCTGCCAATAATTTCCAGGTAGTCCAATCCAGGCTGATATGTCTGTGGCTCTCTCAGAAAGAGGTGGCACTAGATTTCTTTTTGTGTGGACTACAGCAGCCTAACATCATACCCTACACTCTCCAATAGAAACATCCAGCTCAGCAACTGAAAGCAAATAATAAAAGCAGCTAAATCCTCTCAGGTGAGACTGGATAACAGGGCTAAAAATTCTGGGTCTTTATTTTTGGAATGGGGTTTGGTCAAAACCTCCACATCTACCCTGCCACCATCTTCCCAGTAGATAAACAGCCAGGCTCCTCCACCAAGCTCCCCCAACAAATAATGGGGCCAGAGTGATAGCACAGGGGGTAGGGCTCTTGCCTTGCACAGGTTTGATTACCACTCCCCCAATCCCCGAGCCCACCAGGAATGATTCCTGAGCACAGACTAGAAAAAAAAATCCCCTTAGTATCAACAAGTCTGTGCAGGCTCCCCTCCTCCCTCCCATATCCCTGCAAAAGAGAATAGTGGCTACCTAGTAGCCATGTCCAGGCTAATACCTCTGTGACACACTCAGAAAAGGGGGTAGGGATTGGGTGAGGCACAGATTCCTCTTTTTGTATGAACTACACAGCCCAACACCATACCTTAACAGCTCCAAGACTTAACCTTATCAAACTGCCAAGCCACCAAATTGTTTCAGACCTAGAGATTCTGGACTATGCAGCTCTTTGCCAGCACCTCAAAATTTCATAGTACTGTCAACCTAGTAGTATTATAGAAAATCTGATACATAGAAAGTTACATAGAAATTTACCAGGTTCAAGGAATTTAAACAGTAACACATGACTTTCAACTAATACCAACTCCAACCCTGTAAATCCTTAGACATCTTGGAGAGATATAACAAAATCGTTTCAAATTAACCCATGTTGATCTAAGTTTTGATAATTCTATTTACCTATGTGTTAAAACAAGCAATATGAAGTAAATTTGTTTTTTCCTGCATAGAGATAGGTTATGGTGGTGGGTAGGATTAGTAAAGGAAGGCCACACTACTGGTAAGATTGGTATTTTAACATTTAATGTCTGACTATATTATGAACAACTTGGTAAATCACTATTATAATAAAAATTAGGAAATTAAAGAATTATAACTGGGTTCTAATTATCTAGAGAATAACAGTTTTGATGAGAAATTATGTATTTTCACGGTCTCAACCCATATTTCCACAACATACTATACTGTGGAAAGAAATGAATTCAGAGAAGCTTGCCAGATTACCAATTTAACTAAGTAATCAGTTACCACCACTTACAATCAAACAAATAAATCCTTCAGGACTACAGATAAAATGCACATAAAGGGAACACATCAATTCTGCTATTTTTACCCAAAGTATTCTCCTGCATCTAATCATAATAAAATATGCACAATATAATGGACAATCTACAAAATAAATGACTGCATACTTCAAAAAATGTTAATATTATTAAAGACTAAAAAACTGGGTAAAAAAAGACTGCCTAGATAAAAGGTTCCCAAACTTATCTGCCCAAACTCCCTTTCAAAAAAATTATTTAACACATCTCTAGAAATCAATCTAAAGTAAACAAACAAGAAAATACTAGAAATCAATCTAAAGTAAACAAACAAGAAAATACTCTCCAAATTACACTAAGATTTATACTTTATACTTAAATTTAATAACTTATCTCAACCTTAAGACTCATACTTGGAAAAAAAATATTGTCTATGACTTTGGCATCTCTAAAGCCTATCATAAAAGTAGGTTCTTTGTCTATCCATCTGGATTTTGCTATGTATCAGAGAAATTGAAACAGAAGCATTTACTATTCCCTGAATTAATGAACCGGGCATTTTAGCACTAAAGGAACACCCTGACAAACAGAATTATGTACATACACAAAAAAATTACAAACTCACCCCAGTATACCCACAATATAATTAATCTTATTTGTCAACTATAAAGAAATTGTTTGACTGCCTAATCTGAATAAAGAAATTTACCTGTAGTGCTTGTTCTTGGATATCACGAAATAATTCCATATCTTTTTCAGTCATAATTTCCTGACTTCCAAAAAGTCGTTCCTCACTTTCTTGTTTGCCATCCCAGCCTTCCTGATTGTCTGCATGTAAAGAACTATGTTATTAATATTAATCTTATTTATTACATGAACTAAAATCTCTCAATTCTCTACTTCACTTAAAGACTTCTTATTGAAGACCTCAGTATTATTTAACAGTGAAGCATTAAACAAACTGCTATATAAATATTAAATATAAACATTATGTATTACAATACAATTAAGTCCTAAAGCATCTTAAAATATTACATCACTAAAATTAAACTTCGTTACAAAATTATACTTATATGTACATACACACACGCGCGCATGCGCACGCACACACACACACACACACAATACACACACATGAGCGTGTAGGAGGGGAGGGGGTGGCTGCAGGGAGAGCCCAACCAGTTGAGCATGAGTTCCAAATTAGGATCTTTGGCATCACCTAGTCTTCCCCGTACACAAGGAGTGATCCCCTAGCAGAGTCAGGAAGAATAAAACTCTTCAGTCCTGCCAAAGGTAGCCTAAAGACAAATTTTAGAAACACAAAACTAGAGGCTGGAGAGATAGTCAAGCAGATAGGGTGCTTGTCTTCAAAGTGATTGAACAAGACTTGATCCCCAGTTCCTAAATGATCCCCTTCAGGAGTGATTCCTGAGTGCAGAGTGAGGAGGGAGTCCTGAACATGGCTGATTACAGCCCCCAAACCCAGACCAATTCAAAACAAAAATTTATTTTTAATTTTTTAAAAAATGAAAGAGAATCAGGACTGAAAAAAAAATGATAGGTGAAATGAAAAACTCACTGGAAAGCCTCACCAGCAAAGTAACAACAGCTGTGAGGACAGACTTGTGAGCTGGAAAATGAACTACATAACAACCCCATTCAATAGAAGAAATTGGAAAAGTGTCATAAAATAAAAAAGCAGAAGATGAAAACTATCTTCAAAATAAGTGAAAAAATAACAATAGATCTCTGGGATAAGTTTAACAGGAACAATATAAAAAGAAAAATCTAAAGAGTATAAAATTATTTATCTTGACATTATATAACATTTTTACTATGACTTAAACATGACATCAAATACTACTTTTCCAATCTTCAGCAATATGAATTCATTCTAGAGCAAAACATAAGTATTCATCATCTGGGATCTCCTTTTAAATGTTTCAAAGATTCTGAAAATGTGCCTAAGGTCAAAACATTCTTTTAAGTAACCTTTCAAAAGGCTGCTGTAAGTGATATTAAGTTCTAATTATGTTCAAATTCTGTGTAACCTTTAAAGCACAAACTCCACAAACTTGAGGAGTACAGATGACAATTCTCAAAGCGAGTATGTGAAATAATAAGCATCAATTACATAAAAACCTTCCTCAAATAAACATGAAATTAGTAAAAGAAATACTGGGAAATTATATAAATCTTTATCCTTTACAAGATGCTATTGCTGATAAACTGATTTCTTTCTGGCTAAAAAGACCACTTAGTAACAGTTCTTTCCGAATAAACTGCATGTATAAATTCTTTTTCACTTAATTTAGAAAAAGGAAAAGGAGTACTACTAAAAACACTGCCAATTAAAATGTATATGAAATAAAAAAATGTATATGAAATCTAAAAAGACTATAAGGCTATAATGCCCTCTAGTGAGTAACACAGAAGGATGCAAACACAGGTAGTGTACATTCAGTTGTATCATATCATATGGTACACTGTTTCATAAACCTAAAAGCAAAAAATAATTTCCATTTCTAAACTTTCCAGGAGATCTAATAATTTATTTTTGGTACATGTGATTAATTAAAAACTGTTTTTATATGACTTTTCCTAAGTCCAACTTAAATGGCTTTCATATTTTCTTAAACATTTTCAAATAAGCTTATCTGCAGTCTAAAGGGAGGAAAAGATACCAAAAGATTTCAAATAAAGTATATTAAAATTTTTGTAAGCTGTTTCCATGTCTCAACACCACCCCTGACCTCCCTGCTGTCTCTCCACCCATCTCAGGTTTGTCTGCAGAGAGAAGGGCCCTCCAGTCCCTTCCATCAACCCACCTCTTCCCAAATTATGAGCCAATGTGAGCATGTCCGAGCGAATACATTTCAATTTATATAGATTGACCTAGCACTTCTTTCTCTAAGAAAATGTACAACTCAGTGGAACAACCAATGAATTGGTTGCAATAGTTTTATCATACTTACGTAACCTCGCTTAAGAAAATATACTCTAAAACAGACATATCTCTAGTCACCTTTTATCCAATCAATCCAATGGATCATTTTCTTAAACAGTCTGAAACTCCAGCAATCCATCCCACTAAATGCAAAGAACAATGGGAAAACTAAGGAAGACAACTGCAAGTGGAATATGGAGAGAACCCTGGCAAATTTCCAAGCCCACCAAAACTCCTGAGTTTTAATAGATAAGGATCTTAAATCAACTTACTTTTTGTTTTAGCAATAGATCAAAGAGTCAGTAGCCAGCAAAATTAAGCAATCTATATATGAACAATTCAAGCAACTCAAAAGAATTCTTTCAGAAGATGAGAGAATCCAAACAGATTGAACTGAAGGAACTAAAAATCATTTTAGCAAGCCACAGTAGCAGAATTACACACGTGGAGAATCACAGATGAACTTAAAGACAAATTACAAGCCAGCACAGTGATTAAAAAAAAAAGGAGAGATAAAACAATGAAATAAAATATAAGGTACTTAATGAACAAAGACAAAAGAAAACATTCCAAATTATAGGAATTCAAGAAGGGGAGGAAAAGGGGAAAGGGGAAGAACAAGTAGTGAGGGATATAATAGCAGAGAACTTTCCAACTCTGGAAAGCTGCTCTAGAAAACCAAGAGGTAAATAGAGTGCCAAACAAAATAAACCCTACCAGAACACCAAGATATGGCAATCCAAATGGCAAAAAAACAAAGAGAGAGATGGACTCTTTAAAACAGTAATGGAGAAGAAAACCTTTAAATATAAAAGAAAGAACTTAAGAATCAATCAGATCTCCCTTTTGAAACAATTCAGGTAAGAAAAGAGTAGAATGACATATTCAAACTACTGAAAGAAAAGAAACTTTCAACCAATAGTCCATTATCCAGAAACCTCTCTTATTTGGGAGGAAAGGAAAAACATTCTCAGACAAAAAAAAACTTGCAACATTTGTGCTAACCAAACTGATTATAAATGAACTTCTCAAAAATCAAATATATAGAACAAATACCCAATTGTAACAGCAATAATCATACACAATATAATGGTACAATAGCTCTTCCTGTCAATAGTTTCCTTAAATGTCAATGGACTAAACTCTCCCATCAAAAGACACAGAGTAGTGGGTTGGATCAGCCATCCTCTTCCTAGAGGAAACACACTTAGATTTTTAGGATAGACACAGACTCAGAGAAAAAGGATGGAAAATAATTATACAACTTATGGGAAAACAGAAAAAAAAGGCTGGGACAGCCATACTTAAATCAAATTGCACTCAACTTTAAGAAAATACTTAGAGATAAAGATGGACACTACTTATTGATCAGGGGAACAATAGACAAAGAAGTACTAACTGTGATCAACATTTCTGCACCAAAGGTAGAGTCAGGAAAATATATAAGGCTTTTGCTCACAAACCTAGAGAAACACATGGATAGAAAGGTAGTGGAAGATTTCAACACTCCACTATTGCCACTGGACAGAACCACTAGCTCTAGCAAATACATAAGAAGAGCCCTAAGTGAGAAACTAGAAGAGCTGGGACTATTAAATCTATACAGGTCCTTTCATCCTCAAAAACAGAATATACATTCTTCTCAAGTATAGAGAGAATAATAGGATAGAACACACTTTAGGACACAAGTCTACATAAATATAAGAATTATAGGGGGCCGGGCGGTGGCGCTGGAGGTAAGGTGCCTGCCTTGCTTTGTGCTAACCTAGGACGGACCGCGGTTCGATCCCCCGGTTCCCCATATGGTCCCCCGTGCCTGCCAGGAGCGACTTCTGAGCGAATAGCCAGGAGTAACCCCTGAGTGTCACCGGGTGTGGCCCAAAAACCAAAAAAAAAAAAAAAAAAAAAGAATTATATAAATTCACAAATATAAGAATTATACCAAGCACCCTATCAGACCACAATGCCATAGAGATCAAGACTGATTGTAAAAAGAAGATGTGGAGAAAATTCAACACCTGGAGACTAAGCAACATGTTGCTCAACAGCAGCTGGAAATCAACAGAGAAAATCAAGGATGAAATAAAGAGATTTTGAAACTAGAGATAAAGAACAAACAAATTAACAAAATCTATGGGGCACAACAAAAGCAGCACTTAGGGGGAAATTCATAGAAATACAGGTCTACATTAGAAAAGAAGAAAAAGACAAAATCAACAATCTAAAGGCACATCTTAAATATCTAGAAAAACAATAGCAAAGGAACCCAAACACAAGCAGAAAAAAATAATAAAAACCAGAGCAGAAATCAATGGTATAAAAACAAAGATCATGGGGGGAGAGGGGTGGGAACAATACAAAGAATTGATAAAACCAGGAGCCTTTTTTTAAGAGAATAAACAAGATATACAAACTGCTGGCAAGATTCACAAGGAAAAAAGGGAAATACTCAATAAACCAGATCAAAAATAAAAGGGGAGAGATTATACCAGAACCCCAAGAAATTCATGACATGAGAGCTTATTATAGACAACTGTACTCTGTAAAGCTAGAAGAAATGAACAGATTTCTGGAAAAAATATATCCTATTACTGAATGAGGAAGAGAAAAGCTTAAAAGGGCTAATCACAAGTAAGAAAATTAAAACAGTAATTAAGAAATTCCCCAAGAATAAAAGTTCAGGGTCAGTCAGGTTTACAGTTGAGTTTTATCAAACATTTAGAAAATATTTTCTTTTATTGATCCTTCCAAAATATGAAGAGACAGCAATCCTCCCTAATACCTTCTATGAAGCTAACCTCACGTTCATTCCTAAAGCTAACAGAGATACTACTAAGAAAGAAAACTACAAACCAATCTTACTGATGAACATTGATGCAAAAATCCTTAATAAAATCTTAGCAAACCAAATCCAACAACACATCAAAAAGATTATACACCATGACCAATGGGTTTTATCCCAAGTGGGATGCAAGGATGGCTCATTATATACAAATCAATCAACATCATACAACATCAGTAAAAGGAAGAATAAAAACAACATGATCATAACAATTGATGCAGAAAAAGCATTTGACAAAATTCAATACCCATTCATGAAGAAAATCCTCAGCAAAATAGGTGTGGAAGGAACCTTCAAGATAACAGCTATCTATAAAAAGCCCACAGCCAACATTATTCTTAATGATGAAAAACTGAAAGGTCATGCACTAGAGGCAAAGATATCCACTGTCTCCACTCCTCTTCAAAAAGTATTAGAAATTCTAGCAATAGCAATCAGACAAGAGAATACAAATTGGAAAAGAGGAAGTCAAACTATCTCTATTTGCAGATGACATGATGTGTCCACAAAAAAGTTCTAATACCATAAACCAATACAGCAAAGTGGCTAGCTACAAAATCAATACACAGTTGCATTCCTTTATACAAATTATGAATCAGAGAAAGAGATCAAAGAGTCTATTCATTTAAAATAGTGTCCAAACTATCAAGTACCTAGGAATCAACCTAAAAAGAGAGGTAAGAGACCTATACCACAAAAATCTCAAAACACTTCAGAAAGAAATTGAAGATCATCTAAGGAAACGGGAGAACATTTTATGCTAATGGACTGGAAGAATCAGTATCATCAAAATGACTATCTTACCTAAACTACATATTGTAGTTTATATAAGAATGAATCCATATAATGTTCAATGCAATCGCTATTCATACTCAGACTACATTCTTCAAGGACTTAGAACAATCAATTATAAAATTTGTGTAGAAAGAACCATAAAATACCTAGCACAGCCAAATCCATATTGAAAAACAAGAAACTAGGAGGCATCTCATTACCTAATTTGAGGTTCTACTACAAACTCATAGCAATCAAAACAGCATGGCATTGGAACAAAGACAGACTTTCAGACCAATGGGTCAGAATAGATTATCCAGTGACAGACCCCAAATATATGATCAATAAATCTTGTCAACAAATGGTTTTGGGACAGCTGGATAATCATGTGTAAGAAATTGAAGACTGATTCATATCTCAAACCTTACACAAAAGTCAATTCAAAGTGGACTAAAGACCATGAGATTAGACCTGAATCCATAAAGTTCATTCAGGACAAAATTGGCAGAACACTCCAAGATTTAGATCTCAAAGAAGTCTTCGATGATAGGATGCCAATTTCGAGAGCCCCAGAGCTATAACCACCAAATCTGAATAAATGGGACTACACCAAACAAAAAAGTTTCTGTATGGCAAAAGAAACACAGACTAAAATTAGAAGACAACTAACTAAATGGGAAAAAAATTGCACTCAACACAGATGAAGGTTTGGCATCTAGAATATATAAAGTACTTACAAAGGTTGGCTACACAAAACCTAAAAACATTAAAAAAAATGGGGAGAAGAAATAAACATACACTTCTCTGAGACAGACAAAACAGATGGCCAAGAGAGACACGAAAAACTGCTCATTGTCACTTATCATTAGGGAAATTCAAATCAAGACGACAATGAGATATCATCTTACACCACTGAGGATGGCATAAAATACTGGGAACAGCCTTTGTTGGCAGGAATGTGATGAGAAAGGAACTCTCATCCACTGCTGGTGGGAATGCTGCCTGAGTCAACCCCTATGAAGTGTTCTTAGTAAATTCAAAATTGAGCTGCCATATGACCTAGCAATCCCTCTTTTGAGGATCTATTTCGAGGACAGAAAAACATTCATCCAAAAGGATGCAAGTACAGTATAATTCATTGCAGCAATCAGTACAATAGCTGGAAGTTGGAATCAACCAAGATGTCTAACAACAGACAAATGGATCATGAAGATTTGGCACATATATACAATGGAATACTACAAAGCTGTAAGACATGATGCAATCATGCCATTTTCAGCAACATGAATGGAACTGGAAATGTGCTAAATGAAGTAAGCTAAAAGAAGGATAAATACAGAATGATATCACTTATATGTGGTCTTTAGAATAACTGTATGAAGAAATGCAATAAATGGTAGTTGTCTCAAACATTGTTAGCTCCAGAATATAGTCAGGAGAAGGAAAAAAAATGAGTGGAAGAGGAGACTCCCAAATAAAAAAGGGGCCAAGTGGTCTCACATGCATTGGTAGTATTAAAAAAGGACAGAATTAAATATCCAAGCCAAAGGTAACAACAATGGACTTAAGAGACCAAGCATTAACAATCTAAACTTAAAATAGGCCTGTTATAATGGCAGGATGGGGGCATGTAGGGTATGATGCAACTGGGGAACATTGGTGGAGGGATGTCGATACTAGCCCAGATTCATTGAATGCTTGAAACCCAACTATGAATGACTTTGAAAATCACAATGGTTTTAATATAATAAAATAAAACCTTTTTTGAATGTTTAAAAACTGATTGCTACTGCGTGTTGAAATCAATCAGGAAAGCACATACAGAGTGGATGAAGAAGACTTTCTGTCATATCAATTTTAAAAACCAAGAATGAGAAAGAGAATATAATCAGTTATGCAATATTCACTGGAAACAAACCAAAGCTAAATTATCTTGCAGTACATAAGACAATCATATCTTTTACACTGTAACTCCCAATACATTTATATCATACTTTCTTTACAATTTTAAGTTCATTTCAAATAATGTAGTTTTGGAATACTTTTTGTTTCTATAAGAACAAAACTTTACCTGTGGGCCAATCTGAAGTGCTTGATTTTCTGTTGCCCTTTTTCCTGATTCTATATTGCTCAGAGTAATCTACCACTTCCCCTCGAGGTTTCCGCCCATCAGGGGAAGGAGTGAAGAACTTGGTAAGGCCATCAATGAGCCCTTTGGTTTTCTTGTTGAACTTCAAGGGGACACTACTGTCTGTGCAGAAGTCCAAGCCATCTATTCGTTCTAAATATCCTTCTTCTGATGATGAGGCTGACTGGCTGGAGAGGGTGATTTTACGTTTCCGACCCCTTCCAGGGCCAGTTCGAACTTTGCTGAAGGGAGCTTTTGATCTAAAGAATCAAACAGGGAAAGGGTTGACTACTAAAAATAAATATTCACAAGGTTTTTACTTAATACAGAATTCATAAATAACCTATAACTTATTTTTTAAAAATTATATATTAAAGAATATTCCAAATGTGGGGATATTCTATAAACTGGAAATGTTATATGAGGATACTGATAGAAACATTATTTCCAGAAAACTTAGTCATTCATAGTAAAAAGTATCATGCCCAGAGTCTGAGGCACATTTGAATTATATGTTCAAACTATATCATTCTGCTGCTTAGTAGCTATTTATCTTAAACTAAAGATAATCTTTCTAAATACCAATTGCTTTCTCCTTTATAAAAATGAGTTAGGTCAAAGAGAACCTAAGATCCCTCCAAATATAAAGTCCTGAGACCTTGCACAAATTAAAATTAGACTTTTACTTCTAAATGTAAAAAGATCATTTTCTGAAAGTCAGATATCAAAGGAAAATTAAAGATTAATTTAAAATGGGAAATATGAACTAGAAGATTAGTTATTGTGTATTTCCAAGTTCCTAAAGTCCATTCATTTCAATTATATAACCAGGCAGTTTTGAGAATAAAGCGTTTTACTGGTCTATAGAAATTTTACATATCAAAGGTAAATTACTACAGAGCTTTAAAAGGACATAGCTACTGAATCTTGCTCCATCTAATAATACATGACAAGAATATTACTTTACATCAGGAAATATTAATAGGCCCTACTACAGCCTCAGTGGAAGCTATCTAGAGATTTGTATACTTAAAAATAATAATTATTATTTAAATTTAATTATTAATACCTAATAAATACTTAAATTACATCAAAAATCAAATGCCTCAATAAAGTTTTTAATCATTTTTGTAAAAGCAATCTAAAGCAAAGTTTCCTTCCTTCCCTTTGCTATACTCTGGTGCAAGACTACCTGGGTTTTAATGTCAGTTCAAAACATATTATAAATTTGTATAAGTTAATTTTTCTATGATGTGTAGTTTTGCCCTAGAAAAATAAGAGTAACAGAAATACTATATTATTGTTTGTTGTGAAAATAAAATGATTTAACATAAAAAGCATTTGAAACAGTACCATGGCATTCAACTATGGCTCAATAAATGTTAGCCATGATCATTTAAAAGTGCCTGTTATAACAACAAAATATTTTTTAATAAAGAAAATAAGTGAATCCTACACTATAGAGAAGACCCTAACCTGTTCTCCCCTCACCTTGCCACAAGTACAACTTACACCATGTTTTGTTTCTTTAACCTGTTTTTTGGACGTCCTATAGGGTTGGCATAGCGCCGTTTTATCTGTGCTGCCTTCTTCTGTAGAAGTTTTCGTCCTTTTTTCCTGGGGCGACATATTTGACATATCCACATGCCTATAAAGAAAGGAAATTACACATAAAAATATAATATATGTGAATACATTGAAATATTTTGGATATTCTAAACCAGGAATCCTAATTTCTGATTAGAGTTCCCAGAAAAAAAAATCTACAAACTGGAAGAGAGCACACATGTTCTAAAATCCACACATGGCTGAAATCCACTGATTCTCAGTTAAAAATCCTCACCATAGGGCCCAGAGTGGTGGCGCTAGAGGTAAGTGTCTGCTTTGCAAGCGCTAGACAAGGACTGACTGCAGTTGATCCTCTGGCATCCCATATGGCCCTTCCAAGCCAGGAGCAATTTCTGAGCACATAAGCCAAGAGTAATCCCCCAAGCGTCAATGGGTGTGGCCCAAAAACAAAAACCAAAAATAATCCCCACCATATACCAGATAGTGATTTATAATTACCATTCAATGAGAAAAGCTAGGTCTTTATAGAATAATTAGTACTAAGGGCAATAATACAAGATAACCTGGAACTTTTGTGGTACCAGAAAATAAAGAAACATCCAAAAGATGAAGCCATAGCAAAAGTATACAGGAGCCAATTTGAAGGAGTTCCCATGAGCCAAATAAGGGTTATTCTGAACAAAAATAAAATAAAATAACAGCAACAAATTAGAATCCATAGAACAGAGTATCCACAAGTCTATAATGATCATAGGTAGAATGCCTGTCTCAAAGACAGCAGGGGCTGGGGGAGGAGGGAGATGGGGAGCATCAGTAGCAGGAAGGTTGCACTGATTAAAGGGGGTGTACTTTTTATGACTGCAGCCCAACTACAAACATGTCTGCAACCATGGTGCTTAAATAAATATATAATTAAAAATAAAATAAAGCAATGAAATGTTAAAAATATTTTTTCAGCCCTATGTATTTCAGAGTTGAAAAGATATTAGTGGTCTAGTGGCCACTATAGTATCAGTTTTTTTAAAATATAAAATAAATAAAATAAGTGGGATAAATGGATAGCTCTTCCCTATAGCAAAATTTCAACCAAAGAAAATAGAAGTAATACGGCAAAAGGAAATTCATCATTATGCAACTACAACAGAAGAATCATTCAATTCTTAGATTAGTTGCAAAGAATAGTAACTTTAAGGTGTCTCTCAGGAAATCACCACTAAAAGCAAGTAATCAGAGTTAACATTACTACTAATTAGTTACATTGGAATTATATTTTCCTGTGATAATGCAGCAGTAAAACAAATTCTCACTCAGATGTCAGCCATGATAATTTCATAACCTCAATCTTACCATATGAAGCAATATTCAACTTGTAAAGGTTTCTAAATATAATCATTTACCAGATAATTTTCCATACTGTGAAAATCAGGAAAGAAAAGTAAAAGTATAGTTAATTAGGGTTGGAGAGATAGTACAATGGGTAATGCACTTGCCTTGCACATGGTTGGTGCAGGCTTGATCCCTGGCATCCCATATGGTCTCTGAGCACAATCAAGAGTGGTTCTCCTGAGTCAGGAGAAACCCCTCCCTGAGCATTGCCAGATGTGGCAAATAAACAAATAAACAAAGAGTGTGAGGAATAGCACATACTGGAAAAGACCAAGTAAGTAAGACAACCAAACATAACAGAAGATACTAAATTAGGTTTAGGACTAAGTTCTATAGGTAAGTTAATCATGTTTGTTAACTTCCTGGTCTCAGTAGCTGCATTAAAGGATTGTAGATGATACGTCCGAATAGGAAACTGAGTCACGGGTAGAATGAGAACAATTCTGCACTGTTTTTTTTTTTTACCACTTTTCTGAAAGTCTGATATTATTTCAAAATAAGATACTTTCAAGCTGGACAGATAAAAAGAAGTCGGGTGCTTGCCCTGCATCCAGTCAAACATAGTTTGATATTTGGCACTAAATATGTTCCTCTGAGCACTAGCAGGTCACTCCAGAGTACAGAAAATGGATTCTGGATCAGCCTCTGAGCAACCTACCACCACCACCCCCCAAAAACCCAGAAACAAAATTAAACCAGAGGTTTTCTGTCATTAGCTACTATAGAAATTATTTTGTGGGCATTAAATCCACTGGAATTCAGTCCTAAGAAAATAAATCCTTAATATAAATTATAATCTGAGATAAGACAGGGAGATCTAACTGAATACTATTGGGGGGGGGGGGTTTGGGTCACACCCAATGACGCCCAGGGGTTACTCCTGGCTATGCACTCAGAAATTGCTCCTGGCTTGGGGAACCATATGAGACGCCAAGGATCGAATCAGGATCCGTCCTGGGTCAGCCACATGCAAGGCAAACGCCTACCACTGCGCTACCACTCCAGCCCTAATTGAATACTTTTTAAACAAACTATAAGTATATGATAGATACCATTAATTTCAACCAATATGAATCTTACAAGGGACAAGAGTCAAACAGTATTAAGATTTTTGTCTCATAACTTGAACATTTATTATTTTATAGTTTATAAAGCTTTGGATAAAACAGGTATTATAGCTGTATTATATACAGTATCATTTTTTCTTGAGAAAGAGATTCTGAGCCATAGAAGGCAAGATATTTTTTTTATTTTCTAGCTAAGGGGAAAAGCAAAGATTGATAAATGAGCTATATACTAAGAATGGATACTTAGAAATTAAAAATTAAAAATATGACCAAAAAATGGCTAAACAAAAATATTACACTCACTTTTATTTAATGTTATAGCTCTCTTCCTACTTCTACAAACCCAAATTGAAACATGCAAATTACTATCTCATTTTAACAAAGTAGATCAAAGTGTTTTCACTTTTTATCTATTCATCCCTTTTAATTCAGAATGTATTTCTAACCTTTTGGCATCCGGGTAAGTGGTGGATCACAACACTCCATGTGAAATCCTCTGTCACAGGAATCACAAAAAAGCATGTTATCCTGAAAAAGAATAAGGACGGTATTGCTTAACCTTATGAAACAAAAAGGGGTCATGACTGCATAAACTTAGGAAGTTATAACAATATCATAAAAGAGCTGAGTTATTGTAATAGCAAAAGTTTCCTTAATTTGAACCAAGAAAATGGATATCTGAAAAATTAGAAAAAAGTTAGAAAAAAATTAGAAATTAGAAAAAAGTTCTGCTTTCTCCAATGTTAATAGACTTTCAAATTTATTTAGCTACAAATATAAATTAATTTTAGTCTGCTGATAAAAAAGATAATTCCAATACCTATATATTACTCATATTTCACAAGTATTTCTTTAAGGGGGGGGAGACTCCACCCTGCTGCGCTCTGCTAAGAAAGAAAACTGAGGACTGAGGGGAGTCTTTTTTTTTTTTTTTTTGGTTTTTGGGCCATACCCAGTGACACGCAGGGGTTATTCCTGGGTATGCGCTCAGAAGTCGCTCCTGGCTTGGGGGACCATATGGGAAACTGGGGGAATCGAACCGCGGTCTGTCCTAGGCTAGCGCAGGCAAGGCAGGCACCTTACCTCCAGCGCCACCGCCCGGCCCTACAAGTATTTCTTTAAAGTAACCCCAGTTTATCTGCAAATAATTAAGATGTTTTTAGAAGCAATCTAGAAATAAAATTTTGAAAAGTATTTACAAAATCATGTACAATTCAAAGATGCTGCTTTTTCTTTGTTTTAATTAAAGTAACTTGATTTACAATTATTAGTTATTATAGTCCAGTCTTCTAGCACCAATTCCACCTCCAGTGTCAACCACTCTACGTCAATTATCTTAGTTTACTTTCCATACCTCTCCCTCCCATCCGTCATCTTGACAGGCACCTTTTGAAGTTTGGTTGTTAAACTTCAGGTCTAATAATCTATTGTTCACTCCATGATTTGGATATTGAGCTCTGACCTTTCTTAACACCACAAATGTACCTGAATACCCTTCCCCATTATTTCACAAATTTCTCCCTCTCTACTCTCCTTCCTTTTCCTCCTTCTGGCTTCTCCTTGGAGCCAGGAGTGATCTAGGAAACCCCACATTAAAGGACTGTATTCCCTCATCCAAATAGCACATATAAGTGATATCATTCTGTATTGACTCTTCTTTTTTTGACTTAAATGGAATCTTCCAGTTCACGTTTCAGTGACTTGTATTTCTTACACTATGTAGTATCCACGATGTACATATACATATATATATTCATATATACACACAGAGATAGAGATAGATAAAAAATAGATATGTTTACTACATCTTCATTATCCAAATATCTGTGTTTGGACATCTAGGCTGATTCCAAATCTTAGCTATTGTACTAAATGCTGCAATGAATAGTGGTGTGCATACATCGTTTTGAATCTTTTTCTATCCTGAAGACAGATAAAAAATGAAATTTCTGGGTCATGTGACAGCTCAATTTTGAGTTTAGTGAGAACCCTCAATAGTGTTTTCCACAGGGGTTGGAGCAAACAATATTCTCACCAGTAGTAGATAAGAATTCCTTTTTTACTATATTCCCCTCAACAGATTGCTGCCTGGATTTTTAGTACCATGGTGTTAAGATGTTATCTCACTGTCATCTTGATTTGGAGTTCCTTAATGATAAGTGATGATGAAAAATTTTTTTGGCAATGCCTGCCTCAAAGAAGTGATTGTTCATTTTTCCCATTTTTTGATGGGGTTTTAGTTTGTTTCTGTTTGTTTTTGTTTTTGTTTTTTTGGTTAATGTTTGTGAATGCTTTGTATATCTTGGATATCAACCCTTTATCTGATGTGTTGAATGCAAACATTTCAATTCAGCTATTAGTTTTAGCCCATGTTTATGCTGAAACTTTTTAGTTTGATAAAGTTCCTTGTTAGTTTTGATTTTGTAGCCTTGACCTACTATTGACAAAGGCTATCAATAAAAACTCCTTTGAGGTCTAGATCTAGAAGAGCTTTCCTGAATATATTTTATAGATTCAGACCTGATCTCAAGGTCTTTGATTCACTTTGAGTTAACTTTTGTGTAAGGTGTACTTATGGGCACAGCTTTAATATCTTACATGTAGTTATCCAATTGCCCCAATACAATTTGTTTAAGAGGTTATCTTTATTCCATTTCATGTTCTCAACACCTCTGTCGAAAAAAAAAAAAAAAAAAAAAAAAGCTGGGCTGGGTGGTAGCGCTGGAGGTAAAGTGCCAGCCTTGCCTGCGCTAGCCTTGGACGAACCACGATTTGATCCCCTGGTGTCCCATATGGTCCCCCAAACCAGGAGCGACTTCTAAGCGCATAGCCAGGGTTAACCCCTGAGTGTCACTGGGTGTGGCCCAAAAACCAAAATCCAAAAAAAAAAAAAAAAAAAAAAAAAAAAAACAAAAAAAAAAAAAAAAAAAAAAAAAAAATGCTGACCAAAGGCTGTAGAAATAGCATGATGGGTAGTCTTGCATGTGGCCATATGGTCGCTGGAGCCTGCCAAGAGTGATTTCTGAGCACAAAGCCAGGAGTAACCAGAATGCCACTGGATGTGACCAAAAACAAACAAACAAACAATTTGAAGTTTCCATGATATAGGTCTCTCATCTTTTGTTACTTCCTAGGTATTTGATATCATTGGACACTATTTTTTTTTTGGGGGGGTCACACCCGGCAGTGCTCAGGGGTTACTCCTGGCTCCATGCTCAGAAATTGCTCCTGGCAGGCACGGGGGACCATATGGGGCACCGGGATTCAAACCGATGACCTTTTGCATGAAAGGCAAATGCCTTACCTCCATGCTATCTCCCGGGCCCCATTGGACACTATTTAAATGGGATAGAATCTTAGAATCTTTGATCTCTCTATCCTATCATTCATTATTTGTATAAAGAAAAGTAACCACTATTTTTGCACTGACTTAGTAGTGTGTGTGTGTGTGTGTGTGTGTGTGTGTGTGTTTTCTTTAGGGTTCTTCAATGTATATATATCATGTCATCTGCAAAAAGAGACAATGTTTTCCTCTTTTCCAACTTGGATCCCTTTCATTTTCTTTTCTTGCCTGACTGCTATCTCTAGGACTTCTAAGACTAGCTGAATAAGAGTAAATAGAGACAATGGATATCCTTGACTTGTGCCTGTACAATGCTTTCAGTTTCTCACCATTTAGAATAATATTAGCTATGGATAGATAGCAATGAACTACCTTGAGGAAGTCTCCTGACAACGTATTTATTGAAAGTGTTTAATCATGAATGGGCATTGGATCTTGTCAAAAGCTTTCTCAGCATCTATTGATATTCTCATATCTTTCCTTTTACTGGTATGGTATAATGATATGCATTGATTTGTATATATTGAACCATCCTTTTAACTCAAAGAAGAAGCCCACTTGATTATGATGGGTTTTTTTTTTTTTATTTGATGTGTCATTGAATTTGGTCTACTAAGATTTGGTGAGTATTTTTACATTAACATTCATCAAGAGACTGGTCAGAAATTTTCTTTTTTTATAGTATCTGTCAGCTTTGGGTATAAAGTAATGTTATTGGTGAATGTAATGCTAGCTTCATAGAAGCTGTTAGGAAGGATTCCCATTTTGTTGATATTTTGAAAAACTTCTAAGGATCAACAACAGTAAATTATCTCTGAAGGCCTGATAAAATCATCTCATGACATTTTAGCTTTCTGGAGTTTCTGCTGTAATTTCTCCTCCTTCTGATCTAGTTTATCTGACAACTTTCTTTCCTTTTTTTTTTTGGGGGGGGGGGTCACTAGTCTTGACAACAGTTTGTCTACTTGTCTATTCATCTGAAGAACCAGTTCCTGGTTTCACTGATTCTCTGTATTACTTCCTTGGTTTCCATATCGTTGACTTCTGCTCTGGTTTTAGCCATTTCTTTTCTTCTACCAGTGCTTGTGTACATTTTTGTTGGTTTTCCAGATATTTTTGTGAATATTTAGGTTGTTGGTAACTTGTTTCTTCATTATCATTAGTCTTAAAGAATCTTTTTATTTCTTCCTTGATTTCCTCTTTAATCTATTTATTATTATTAAGAGCATGTTGTTCATTCTCCAGGCATTACGAGTTTCTCCACATCTTCTTTTAATGGTCAATATATATCTATATAGCATTATAGGGCGAAGGGATGGTTACTTAGTATCATTCTTATATTTGTGAATTTATGTAAAACTTATGTCTAAAAATCTGAAGAATGTTCTGTGTGCACTAGAAAAGAACACGTGTTTGGCTTCTGAAGATAAAAGGCCCTAAATAAATCTATTAGTCCCAACTAAGAAGCTATTATTTCTAAATACTACTAGACTCACTGAAAATTCACCAACCATTTCTCAATGGAAATGCGAGTTGTACACACTACAGAAATAGTTCTAACATGAAATATTGATATTGGAAGACAAAGACACTCACTGCATTTTTGCCTTGATCTCGACAGGAGCTACACGTTTTACACTCAATGCACTGCCACCGTAAGGCCTTCACTCTAACCGTTAGTTCAGGAGAAAACTTTAAACAGGATGGATGACCTATGAAGAGGGAAAAAGTCACAAATCAAATTATCAAAAATAATTTTATGATTGTATTAAATACTATAAAGAGGGAACAATTATCTTAAGTCAAAGTATGTATCAAAAATAAAAATCAAGATACTACTGAATGTATGCTATATATGAACCTGGAACTACAAATGAGTTCTATTATACATACACTAAGTAGAATTTAGAACACACACACACACACACACAGACTATCAATGTGATCTTAAAAATCTAATGAATTTCAATCTTTTACTAAACCTATATCAGAGCATTATGTGATATAAGTACATAGTTTATGAGTCTGTAACACTTTTAGAGATAGAATTTTATGTATCACTTTCTACTGTTCAATGCTCTGATTTATTGGGATGGGGGAAACTACACTTACGGATTCAAGAACTGTTACTGGCTCTCTTCTCAGAAATCATTCCTGGTAGGCTCAGGAACTACATAAGATGGCAGGGATCAAACCCAGATCAGCCCACATACAAGGCAAACACCCTACCTGCTGTGCTATCACTTGGGCCCCAGTACTCTGATTTTTTTTTTTTTTTTTTTTTTTTTTTTTTTTTTTTTTTTTTGGTTTTTGGGTCACACCCGGCAGTGCTCAGGGGTTACTCCTGGCTCCATGCTCAGAAATTGCTCCTGGAAGGCACGGGGGACCATATGGGGCACCGGGATTCGAACCGATGACCTTTTGCATGAAAGGCAAGCGCCTTACCTCCATGCTATCTCCCGGGCCCCAGTACTCTGATTTTTAACAATAAATTTCATTACTTTCATTAACCAACAAAAATAATACAGATCCTAATTATTTAAAGCAAGCTTTTTTCATGAGTTAAAAACATGGAAAAGTACTCAAGCTAAAACAAATCAAAGCAAC
>PVKC010010965.1:0-25186 GCA_004027635.1 Crocidura indochinensis
TTTCCAATGTGAAATATTCCCAATTGGGAACATCCCTCCTAGGTTCTCTTCTCCAAAAAGACTCCAGCGACCAATCCCCCACAATAAAAACAACTCAGTCCGTGAATCAGGGGTGAAAAGGTTTGGCAAGAAAGCCTTTTTGACAGAATTCCAAGCTCCTCCACCTCACAATCCGTTCTGTCAAAATGACCCCCTCCTGTCTCCCCTACAAACTCTTTTATTGACTCCTTAATCACCCCCACCTGGAAAATCCAGGGGGGTGATAAGCAAATAAAGTTATACAACAACCGATTTCACATCACTTCTAAAAAAATACAATAGATAAAAAAATCTTTCACTTTAAAAAGTATTGGTCTTATTTGATATCACCCTGGTCAACATTTTTTTCTTTTTTTCTTTCTTTTTTTTTGTTCTTTTTTTTTTTCTTTTGGAGGTGGCACCCGGATTTTTAATATAAATGAATTAATATATAAAAACTGAGTAAGAATTATTTTAAGTAGAAAGGATTCTTTTTAAAGAGATTTTTAAGAAGCACTTTGTGGAGAGATTATGTTTTAACTATATAGTCTTGAGGATTGAGAACGATTTGGATTAATAGAAATTAATCCAGTTATGAAACAATATTGAACAAAATATATTGAAAAAATTTAAGGAGTTATCAAAGAATATTTAGGATAACTTAGAAATTTAGAAATAGACTACGAGGCATAATGTAAAATTTTTAGAAATTAGGACTAAATTTTGCTCTTTCATAAGAGACCTATATATTTTGTTCAACTGTTTGCCTGGTGTCTTACAGATTGTTATTTTATGTCTCTGATCTGCCTTTTCAGTATACATTGTTCTATAACACTTCCCATTTTTTTTGTCATTGAGTACAAGTAATTGTCTACAAGTACGGGACTTTCAGAAGTACCAATCTGATCCTGGATCTGATAGCTTCTGTATAAATCTGCTTTAGATTTTGCTTAAATTTTTTTACATCAATTTAAAACTAGCCACACTTGGCTATTACTACTTGGTGCATGGTTTCAAGTTTGAGTGTTTTTCAAACTACCTGTTTAGTTACTTTGCCTTTAAAGTTCCCATCCCTGTCTCCTCACACCCGATGACACTCAGGGATTATTCTTGGCTATGTGTTCAGAAATCACTCTGGCTTGGGGGACCATATGGGACATCTGGGATTGAACCTAGGTCCATCCGAGGTCAGCCATGTGCAAGGCAAACACTACTGCTATACTATGGCTCTAGCCTCAGCCTACTAAAATATTAACACAGTTTAGAATTTGTTTACCTATTTTTATCTTAATGTAAATATATTTGTTTATACTCCTTTTAAATATCAGCACATAACACAGAACTAAGTCTAAACATAACTTTAAATGTTAGTAAACTTTTTAAGTCAAAAAATGGGCATAATAAAATTATCTTGAAAAAGTTTTTCCTAACAGGAAAGATTAGATGTTAGTTCAATTACAGTAGTGTTAAGAATTTGGCGAACTGAACCATACATATTAGTTTTGCTTTATGCTATCTTGAAAAGTTTAGCATTGTTTATATATTTATATATAGGTATATCATAAATATGCGTATATAAGAAAACTAACTCCTTATTTGAAAAGTTAAGTGACTTGTTCTTTTTGTTTTTGGTCTTGATTTGTTTTTTTTTTTTTTTTTTTTTTTTTTTTTTTTTTTTTTTTTTTTTTTTTTTTTTTTTTTTTTTTTTTTTTTTTTGGTTTTTCGGGTCACACCAATTTGATGCTCAGAGGTTACTCCTGGATACGCGCTCAGAAATTTCCCCTGGCTTGGGGTGACCATATGGGATGCTGGGATACTCAGGAATTACTCCTGGATTTGTGATAAAGGATCACTCCTGAGAAGGATTGGTCCTATGGTAGTGACAATCAAAATGGGATTGCCCGACGGCATTGTTTTTTAAGAATTGACACCCAACATAACAATTTCTGAAGACAGTATTGATGGCTGCCAGAACTGAAAGTAAGGTATATGGAGAGATGTTGGGCAAAGGAGAGTATTTGCAGTTATAAAAATATAAAAAATATTTGAGTTAATGTAATTATAATCAAATAGATTATATAAAATGTCCTAAAAGTGCTGAGAATATATATTAAATGTCATAAAGGAAATGGAATTTAAGATTATGGTTATGATAAATAATTCTACCATTTAATTATTTGAAATTAATTAATGTACCAGATTAAAATTCTATCAAACTAAATTTATATAATCAGAATATTAGCTACCTATACATTTTAAATAAGTACATTTTGAAAGAAATAGTTGCTTTCAATTAACATAGGTGAGTATAAAATTTAACATATTTATTAGGAAAAAGACTTTGAGGTTTATCAGTCACACAAAATTTCATAAAAATAAGTTAATCAGTGATAGCATGGAGGTAAGGCATTTGCTTTTCATGCAGCATTTGCTTTTCATGCAGAAGGTCATTGGTTCGAATCCCGGCATCCCATATGGTCCCCCGAGCCTGCCAGGAGCGATTTCTGAGCATGGAGCCAGGAGTAACACCTGAGTACGGACGGGTGTGATCCATCAAAAAAAATTTAAATAAATATGTCAAGCAATTTTATTTAAAATGAACAACTAAGAACTGCATTTATTTTTCAGGGATTTGGTTACCCACAGAGATAATATGGCAAAAAAAACTTTTTAGATACATGGAAGAAAGAATGAATACTGAATAGATACATTTAGAAAGAATGAATACTGAATTATTTTCCCTTTCTTAATACCTTATTTTCAAATAATTCTTTACAACTATAACTAAAATATGTTTCTTTTTCCGTTATAGTACAGTTTTACGTTAAAATGCTTTATAGCAAATAAAAAAACTTGTTACAAGTCTAGATTCTGACTTTCAAATTGAGAATAACCCAAGTAACAATTGATAATATTACCACTGCCTATTCACTAAGTCAATACATAATATTTGAACACACAATATTGCTATTTTCCAAGACATTAAAGAGGATTTTCTAAATGTGAACTAAAATAATATTAGACAATGTGTTATTTGCTCTCACTGAAGTAAGGTTAAATTGGCCAAATATATTCCAATTGGGATTTTGGAATAGCTATTTTCAAAATGATACATTATTGGATTTTAGAGCTCACATTGACTTACGAAACTATTTGGTATCTATTAAAATAACGGAGATAAAATAGTAAATAAAATGTATGTTATGTTATTGGGACTTAAATTTAAAAGAACATAGTGGTATGAAGCAACACACACAAATAGTAGTTAATTTTCCTGATTTAATCAATTAGAACATAAAGTAGATTTCCATTGAGACTATTAAAATTAGGACTTTTATTATGCTTTCATTTAAAATAATTGGCTGTTAAATAGTTAATATATGGGGCCAGGCTGTGGCGCTAGAGGTAAGGTGCCTGCCTTGCCTGCGCTAGCCTAGGACGAACCACTGTCGATCCCCTGGTGTCCCATATGGTCCCTCCAAGCAAGGAGCGACTTCTGAGCGCATAGTCAGGAGTAACCCCTGAGCGTCACCTGGTGTGGTCCAAAAGCCAAAAAAAAAAAAAATGTTAAGATATATTTTCAGGGGCCCGGGAGATAGCATGGAGGTAAGGCGTGTGCCTTTCATGAAAAAGGTCATCGGTTCAAATCCCAGTGCCCCATATGGTCCCCCCGTGCCTGCCAGGAGCAATTTCTGAGCATGGAGCCAGGAGTAACCCCTGAGCACTGCTGGGTGTGACCCAAAAACCAAAAAAAAAAAAAAAATATGTATTTTCAGAAATATCAAGATCAAACTCAAAATGGATATTTTGTGTGTTTATACCACTTTGTTGGGTTGAAATAAATATTAAGATAATACTAAAAGAAAAGTGAAAAAACCCTTGGCTCAGTTTTTAAGCCAAACACCTTAAAACATCTTCATTCTGACTGGATATTCCACAGCATTTTTTTCTGCTATTGGCATAAAACCATTATGAGTTGCAGATAAAATGTACAGAATAAAAACAATATGTTTTTGTTATTATTATTATCGTTATTAGGGCAGCAAGTAGGTCTCTCAGACCTTGCTCAGGAAGCCAGGAGACCCCTTCCAACAATTCTAGGCAAAAACAAGTCAACTACAAGGGCATACAAATGTAGTGCTACTCAGTTACTTGTACAAGAGGAGTACCAAAGCCTCCCCGGTGGTGCTATGGTACTGCAGGACTGTATCTTGATACTAGGAGGACTATGTGGAGTCAGGGATTAAACCATATTCAAGACATATTCATGTGTCTTTACCCTTAGTCTCTTTATCTCCCTTCATAGTAATTACGTTCTTATAATTGTACCCTAATTCTGGCACATTTGGATCCTTTCCTGTTGAAACAAACTGTTTATTCCACTCCTAACAGGACTCTTCAACTTTAAAGGACGAATCTTTTTTGTTTGTTTGTTTGTTTGCTTTGTTTTTGGGTCACACCCGGAAGTGCTCAGGGGTTACTCCTGGCTCTATGCTTAGAAATCGCTCCTGGAAGGTTCAGGGGACCATAAGGGATACTGGGATTCGAACCACTGACCTTCTGCATGCAAGGCAATGCCTTACCTCCATGCTATCTCTCCGTCCCTATAGGATGAATCTTGATGAACTCCAAGTGATTATTGTTGCTTTTCTCCCATTGTCACACAACTGGTGCTTCTCTCCCATTGCCACACAACTGGTTTAGTCATGTTACACCATATCATTTATATCAATGCACTATTAAGGTAATTTTATAGGGAAATTCTCTTAAATTTTAAGAGCTTCAGTAATAAACAATTTATTTCTAAATCTAAGTTGTTGGTTTTTGCCACATTCAGTGATGTTCAGCAATCAGGAATTACTCTGGTGGTCCTTAGGGGACCATGTGGATTACTGGGGATTGAATCTTGGTCATCTGCTATTTGGCAAGTTCCTTTGCTGATACACTATCTGTTTGCCCCCCCCCCCTTTTAACTCTAGTTTTCTAATAACGTGTTATTTAAAATTATGGAACCATCTATAAAGAGGTTAGTTGAAGAAGAACAGTAGTTGTTTCTGTGGCAATAAGCATAAAAAGATGAAAATCACTTGCTTTTTAAAATTTTTTCATGTAGGCACTGTACTTTAAGCCATTTTAATAGTAGGTTTAATAGGAGGCATAAAATATACCTCCATAACACCCTTCCCCAGTGTCTGCTTCCCTCCACTAATGTCAAAAAGCCCATCGCCTTCATTCTACCCCATACACTAGATAAGCTTCCTACTGAAGACCAGTTCTCTCTGTTGCCTTTGCAAATTTGTTATTCCTTTATTATATTTCTTTATATCTCATATATTAGTGAGATTATTGTTCCACTTTCTTGATAGAATTAGTGAATCATAATGCATGCCCTTTTCCAAACTTTTTATAAAAAGAAATACATTCCATGTGTCTTTGCCATTTATAATCTCTCATGTTTGCAATTTAAAACATCCTAATTTATAATTTATAGGAAAGTAGAAAATTTCTAAGCATAATAAGCTTTACTCAATGTCTCAGTCTCTCATATTTCTAGATTTTTAATTAACTTATTAGTCTTTTTTACATTAACTTTTGACTGACTATGAATTTTATATATTTGGAAATGCATACTTTATACCAGAGGTCCTCAAACTATGGCCCGCGGGCCACATATTGTATTTGTTCTCCTTTTGTTTCTTCACATCAAAATAAGATGTATGCAGTGTGCATAGGAATTTGTTCAAAATTTTTGTTTTTACTATAGTATGGCCGTCCAATGGTCTGAGGGACAGTGAACTGGGCCCCTGTTTAAAAAGTTTGAGGACCCCTGCTTTATACAGAATATAACAAAATTATTTTTTCTAGAAGTTATTTCATGGGTATCAGATTTACAATTAAATTATAACATCTGCCTGGTCAGTCTTATTAAATTTTAAGAGAACTATTTAAATAATCCATATCTAGTTCATATAATTTGCTCTTTTTTTTGCGGGGGGGGGGCGAGCACACCTGTTTGATGCTCAGGGGTTACTCCTGGCTAAGCTCAGAAATTACCCCTGGCTTGGGGGGACCATATGGGATGCCAGGGGATCGAACTGCAGTCCTTCCTTGGCTAGCACTTGCAAAGTAGACACCTTACCTCTAGCGCCACCTCACCGGCCCCTAGTTCATATAACTTTATAATTTTTGTAATAATTTAACTTTAGAAATGCCACTTTCATAATTAGTTAATCATAATGCCACTCTCATAATTAGTTAATCTACTCCTCTGGTTAGTTAATAGGAAACATTATGGGAAACATTTATATGTAACAGAAATCTTTAAAAATTAACATGTGCTTATTTGTTCCTGCTATAATTAGAAAATCAATTTATCTAGCCATCATACTGTTGTCTTTTAAATTTTACATAAATTAAAAATTATAATTAAATTATTTTAATTTTAATTAATTATAAACTTTGAAAATAAGTAATTTATAGGGGCTCGGGAGATAGCATGGAGGTAAGGCGTTTGCCTTTCATGCAAATTGTCATTGGTTTGAATCCCGGTGCCCCATATGGTCCCCCGTGCCTGCCAGGAGCAATTTCTGAGCATGGAGCCAGGAATAACCCCTGAGCATTACCAGGTGTGACCCAAAAACCAAAAAAAAAAAAAAAAAGTAATTTATAACTTCCCTTATATATTAGCACTTCAAAAATGAACTGTTTTAAGCATGTAAAGAATATAACAAAATCTTTGTAGAATAAAATAGGAAATTATACTCTTGCAAATCTATGGATCTTCAATATAAGTTATACAGCAAGCATCATCTCAACTTAAAAAAAATGTTTGCTAAGATATAAATGGTATTGAACAATGACAAACCCTGGACCCTAGATTACAAAACCAAGCTATCAGTGAGGAAACTGGTGGAAGGAGAAGAGAATAGAAGTAACATAAGGATGTTAGAGAAGGGTGTTGGGAACTTTGGTGATGTAAAGTACAGTAATCATAAGTATGAACACTACTGCAAACTAGTTATCCAGTTATAAAAGCAATAATTGTAATAAATGTTTATAAAAATTAAAAATGATTTCAACTTGGGTATTTTAGCCATGATTTTTGATACTTTCCATTGATTTCTGTATTAAAATTTCACTATCAAAAATATTTAATAATTCAAAATCTGTAGCAGAGCCAGAGAGATTGTACAGAGAGGTTAAGGTGTTTACTTTTAAAGTAGCCAGTGCTAGTTCAATCTCCACATATGATTCCCTGAGCACTGCCAGGAGTCATTCCTGAGCAAATAACTAGGAACAGACCTTGTGCATCACCAGATATGATCTTAGTAACCCCCAAAATAATCTGTAGCAAATAGTCTAATACCATCATTTCATAAATACATTTTAATCATTACATTACTATTACGAAGTACTTATACTTATTTTGATATATTTATTTCATAATTAGTTTGTATTAACAATTCTATGATGAAATGCAATTTCAGGCTTTTATATTTACCATAAAATATTTTTCTAGTTAACAGCAATATTAACAATTCAAATTTTTTTCTGGGCCAGAGAAATAGGTACAACAGGTAAAAAATGTGTATATGCAAAATCCTGATTCAATCTCTGGCACCCCACTGGTTCCCAAAAATCTAGTAGGAGTAATCCCTAAGCACAGTAAGTAAGTAAGTAAGCCCTAGGGAGTAAGCCCTAAGAAAAATTGGTTTCTGCTTCATTTCTCAGTTTTCTCTAGTTCATATAAGATAACTTGCATATATGTAGTATATTATAAAACTTGTCCTTAGTTTCTCTTAGTTTTTTAATCATGTAGAGAAAAAGTACTCAATAGTAAAAAGTTTAAATAGATGGTTCATATCCCAACAGTACCAACTTTTACAACCAAATTTTCAGTAAGAGGTAGAGGTATGTGTATGAACCACTCACTAATGAAGGCAGGTAACTTAGATACAGGATTCTTTGCAAGTGTTTTTTGTGAAGGAAATTTTATTTCTGCTAAATGAGGGCTTAGAAAGTTCTCAGCTAAGACTCTATTGGTGCCCAATGTAAAGTCCAGAAATTAGTTCATCTTGGCCCAATTTTCTTTCCCAAACCTATATCATAATTCAAAGGTGTGTTAACAGAATACTTGTGGATTTAATATAGGTGGGACTACTGGATCTTTCTTGTTCCTCTTCATGTCTATTTATCAGCCACTTAATAAAAAATAACTAATTACTTTGATGTTATTTTCTATTGGTCACAGCTTTCTTTTGGTCTATTGTTCACCCAAGGTTCATATTTTTGGTTTAGGGGACCAAACCTAAGGATTCTTAAGATATGCTCCCATGGCTTCACTGACCCCAGGTCCTGTGTTCTTCACATAAGTTGTGTATACCTTTACTTAAACTTTGATATTTTTAACTAAATATTTTAAAAATTACCTCTGACATCATTTTTGGGATTTCTACTATATCCTCCCCTCTTCTGCTGCATTATGAACTTTATTCTATAGCCTTATTATAGGAATGAGAGAGAATTACTCTGTCATTAGAGTTTGGATGTTATTCTTTATGCTGTAATAATTTTTCCTGCTACTCAACTACCAATTTTGGAGCCCGAGTTATAGTAATAAAGTAAATAAATAAATGATGTTGAATTCTAGAGAAAAAAAGAAAAGAGTAGGGTCATCTCCAAAGATATAGGATAAGTCTAGACATATAGATTGACTTATGAAGGATGTAGTAACTATATATTTTTATTTGTTTATTTTGTTATTTAGGGACCACACCTAGCAGTTTTTAGGGCTTACCCCTGATTTTGCACTTAGGCTTGAAGGCTTGAGGAAAGACTTGGATTGGTTAAATGCAAGGCAAGTGTCATCACTACTTTACTATTTATTGCTCCAGCACAATAGTTATTCATTTTAAATATAAAGGAAAATATTATTGCTCTTTTCTACTGAGTCAGCCTACAGACACCAAGGACTAAAATCTCTCCAGGACCCACATCCAGTAAGATGTCCCCACCCAACTAATGCAGGACCAATTCCTGCCGTGTGATTGGGAACCCAGAGACTTACAAAAAATAGTGGCCATGCGGGGCCTGGGAGATAGTATGGAGGTAAGGCGTTTGTCTTTCATGCAAAAGGTCATCAGTTCGAATCCCGGTGACCCATATGGTCCACCGTGCCTGCCAGGAGCAATTTCTGAGCATGGAGCCAGGAGTAACCCCTGAGCACTGCCGGGTGTGACCCAAAAAAGCAAAAAAAAAAAAAAAAATAGTGGCCATGCTCCACACCTCTTTTCTGCTGAGCCAGCCTTGAGACACCAAGGACTAAAATTTCTCCAGGACCCACACCCAAAGCTGCTGCGCTTATCTTGTAACCCCTAAATTCCATTTCTGCACATTATAAGAAGCAATCTACAGCCTTACCAATGGAGTAATTTTGCAGTACACCCCCATATCAAGATGGCTCCTCTAATAATCTACAAAGTAGGAAACAGCTAGCTCTTGCCAGGCATAGGGGAGTGCTGGGAGGCCTGGCAGCCATCCTTGTCTTTTCCTCTGACTCCAGGCCTTCCCTGGGTGCCAGCTCAGATGGCCAGGAGTGGGTTCAGGTAGACTCTTAGTGGTCCTCAGGCTTCCCCCCTCCCTCCGTACTCCAGGGGGCAGGTGCATGGGTAGGAGGGCGGACAGACACCTGGCTTCCGGTTTCCTCCTTGATTCTGGAGACCAGCTCTTGCCAGGCATAGGATTTTTCTCCTTTGGACTTCAGGCCTTCCCTGGGCGCTGGTCTAGGTGGAGTCTATAGCGGTCAACAGGCTTTCTCCCTACTTCTACTTACACTAATGGGAATGTGCTCTGGGAGGAGGGTGGGCCGTTCTAGCACTGGTTTATGTTGGAACAGTCACTGGAAATTTTTTCTCCATGTTTTCATATTGATAGTATTGTACGCATATATTTTATATATCCATAATATCCATCTTGTATTGTGACCTTGATACTGCCCTACAAAGCTCATTTCCAATATTTTGCTGCCTTAGTCCCAACCCTTACTTCCCCCCATCTTCCCATGTAGGTGCAGCTAATGACATGAAGCTCACCACATAGAGTGATAAGTGCAGTTATAGAAATAACTACACTGAAAACTATCATAACAATGTGAATGAATGAGGGAAAAAGAAAGCCTGTCTCGGGTACAGGTGTGGGTGGGGTGGGGAGTAGGTAGATCTGGGAAATTGGTGGTGGAATCCTGCACTGGTGAAGGGGGGTGTTCTTTACATGACTGTAATCATACAACTACAATTATATTTGTAATCACGGTGTTTAAATAAAGATAATTTTAATAAAAAGAAAGAAAATATTATTAAAAGTGTACTACATATTGCTATTTTATTTTCTTAATTAGGAAGAACATGTATTACTTTAATGCAAAAAAGGCAGGAACTAGACAAATGAATAATGATGGCAAAGCTCTGCTAAGTAGAAACATGAACTCAGCTGATGTTGGAAACATCAATTATAGTATCATTCTTCATGAATGTACATTTCATTCCATTAATGCTTGACAACCAATTCATTCAAGTATTGTTTATGAGAGTTCACCATGTTAACAAAATACTTGAAAGTAAATTTTTATATTTGTATAACTACTTAAGAAACACAATTTTTTTAGGTTTTGTTTCTGGACCACACTTGGCAATGCTCAGGGGTTATTCCTGACTCTGCACTCAGAAATCATGTCCGGCAGTCTCAAGGATCCGTATGGTATGCTGCGAATCAAACCCAGGTCAGTCCCCAGTCAGCAGTGTGCAAAGCAAATGTATTACCGCTGAGCTATCACTCCAGTTCCCAAACACAGTTTCTTCAAATAACAGTCTCCTACTGTTTCTGTGTCAGGATATGGGGCTGGCTAAGATGAGTAAATTGTCTTCCTTATGTGTCTGCTATTAGCAATGATGATTAGATAGGAGGATTCATATCCAACATGATTAAATAATGTACCTTTTAAAGTAGTTTTAGTTCCTTATCCCAAAAGGTATGGAAATTAAATTCCTCTTTTAGAAATAGGATAACAAAATCTAGGCACTTATTTCCAGTCTCCATTTGGAGGCATACTGGTGAAGGTGAGACAAAGCTCTGTTTTCAAGGATATCATATTCACTGCAGCAAGATGAAAATTAAGAAATAAAATGTATAAACAAGGTAATTTCTTATTGCTTTAAGTCTTATGAAAGCAATAAATGGCTGTATTGTTATTAAGATAAAAGAAATTTATGGGTTTTTTCAGTCTTAGGAAAGCAATAAATAGGTCTTTTTATTACTGGGATCCAAGGAACTGAGAGTACACTAAACATATTATTCAATGAAAATTGTTTTATCGAAGCTCAGTATTGCAAAGGACCTAAGAGTTAGAGAGGGAATGAAGCCTTATGGAGGACTATGAAAGAATTTTTTAGGATGAGAATGCTGCCCAAAGTAATAATAGCAAGTTCCTACAGATATTAGCTTCCTACAGATATTAGTTTATAGAAAGAAACAAAAACGCATTTTAAATATGAATCCAGTTGGGTACATAAGATAAGAAAATAAATAAATAAAACTACATCTTTAACTGATGCCTTTATGATAAAAAGTTTCTCTTGATTATGCAAGAAAAATTCATCAAATGTTTTATGCAAGAGAACAATAGGATTGACCAATATTTTCAAAAAGGAGTAATAACATGTAACCAATGAAATCCCATTTAAAATAAATTGAAAAATTATATATGTGACATCATGGACAAAGTACAGTATATACAGAGTCTAAATGCAGCAACAAGTTGATAATATTTCTTCATATTGGTTATAAATCTTGGCAAGGTATTTTAGATTGGGGGGGAATATTACAATCCTTTCCAACTTACTAAATAACCAAACATTAAAATGCTTATTTTTTATGCATGTACTGTTTCAATGTTATATTTTATATTAAATTTGTTTATTAAAACACATTTACTCTTATTATCTATTTAATATAACCAATTTATCTAGCTATTGATTTGATACATTTTTATCTAAAATACCAATAATCATAGTATAGTAATTGTCCCTTTCTTTTCTTTATTTTGTTTTTGTTTCTGGGCCACACCCATTGACATTCAGGGGTTACTCCTGGCTATGTGCTCAGAAATTCCTCCTGACCTGAGGGGACCATATGGGACCCCGGGGATCGAACCACGCTTCATCCTAGGCTAATTTTTGCAAGGCAGACAGACGCATTACCAGACGCATTACCTGTAGAGCCATCACTCCAGCCCCATTATGTACGGTAAAGTATCTGTGCCACAAATACTTTCATACCTGTATTTTTGAAATTTCTGAAAGCACTGCCAAGGAGAAATTTGACACTTTTAGTAATGTCAAATATAGTTGTTAGCTCTAGAATTCACAGACATATAAAAAAAATCTTTGAAGTGTAAGAACACAGCATAATACTACCACTTAAAATTAGTTTGAAATAATATTTAGCATGAATCAATACTGAATATAAAATTGTTTCTGTTCTTTCTGTTGCTTCCTTCTCCTACTTTCCCACCTCCTATTCTAATTTCTTTCTTTACCATTTGGGGAGACACACCCAGCAGTGGTCAGAGTTTATTCCTGGCTCTTTGCTCAGAAATTGCTCCTGCCAGGCTCATTTGATCATACAGGATACCAGTAATCAAACCCGGGTCCATCCCAGGTTGACCATGTGCAAAGCAAATGCCCTGCAGCTGTACTATCATTCCCGCCCCTCATTACCTTCTTTTTATCTTTTTGGTTTTGCTTATTCTCTTATACTTACATAATTGTTGTTGTTGTTATTTGTTCTGAGGAACACAACCCATTATGCTCAAGTATTATTTCTTGGTCTATACTGAGGAATCACTCCAGGTGAGGCTTAGAGAACTATATGCTTGCCAGGGTTCAAATCTGGTACAGAATGTTCAAAGCAAATGCCTAACCCACTTTTGTAGTATTCCAGCTTTTTACATTATCTTATTTTTAATTTCCTGTTCTCTTATTCTGAAGATGTGGTTAAGGTGACTTTCAAATACTTAAAATATAAAAATATTTAATGCAAGTACACATTGATAAATACATATGTATATGTATATATATATATACTTAAGAAATATTTAGGGTGCATAGTGATAGGACAGTAGAAAGGTCATTTGCTTTGTCTCCAGCTGACTAGGTTTGATTCCTAGCACCACATATGGAACCCCAAACCCATCAGGAATAATCCCTGAGTGAAGAGCCAGGAGTATTCTCTGAGCACCTCTGGGTACGGCCCAAAAATAATAAAAAAATGAAATGCTTATTTGGTGCTTATTTTATGACAAATGTTTTGTTAGTCATTGTTTATAAAATGATCAAAAGTGGGTAGACTTTTTTAAATAACCATTTTTTGTCCCTCAATTCACAATACAGACCAAGCAAAGGGCCTGTGTTGAGGTGTATATGGGGTACATTTACTGTACCTCCTCTTTTTATACAGTCAGTGTAAAGAACACAACCTGTGGTAAGAATTGGGAGGTTAAATAACCATTTTAAGTCAAAGATATAAAAAATTACTTAGTCTTTCTAGTTAATTATTAATATCATGATATAAAATGGTTTTTTTAATAACAATTTTTATTTTAAACATAGTGGCTTACATATTGTTGACAATAATATTTTAGGTATATGTTAACATAAAATCAGGGGAATTCCTTTCACCAAACCGTCCTCCCTCTGCCTCTCTTCCCATCGTACCTCACATGTCTTCCTCCCTCACCCTCGGGGCAGCCAGGTCAAGTGGTCCCCTCTGTGCCTAGCTAACTACTTGGTGGTCCTACACATGTTTAGTCTTGGTACTTCCCATGTCCTCCCACCCCAGTTGGGATGCGGTACTAGTTAGTTCAAGTCATGTGATTTTGTTTGAAGAGGAGAAAAGTCATAACCTGGAGAAGAGAAAGAAAAAAAAGAAAAAGGAAAAATGTCAAATACTCCGGAAATGGATGGGGGCCTTCTAGAGGGTTTCATCCTTGGTTTGACATGGAAAACCCTAAACAATCCACAATTAAACTCCTAGAAATAATAAACCAATACAGCAAAGTGGCTGGTTACAAAGTGAATACACAAAAGACAGTAGCATTTCTCTATACAAATAGCGAAGTAGAGGAGAGAGAGATTAAGAATACAACTCCATTTAAAATAGTATCAAAGAACATCAAGTACCTAGGAATCAACCTTACAAGGGAAGTGAAGGACTTAAAATGGTTCTTAATGCAACAATACTGCATGTGAGTTTATAAAAAGGAAAAATATGTACAATTGCAGGATTTAATGTAAAATAAGTACAGTGTAAGAAGTTTAAAGAGTAGTTACATGATACATTAGGGTAAATTATTACAATTATTGAGAAAGTAACTTTCTTTTTCTTTCTTTTTGCAAATGATACAATAACTTTCTATCCAGATGGAAGAACATTCTTGGTGAAGAACAGGAAAGAGGAATAAAAAGGGGCTAAGAAAAAGCAAAAAAAAAAAAAAAACACTTCTTCCAAGAGTTTGAAAATTTCTCTTTTATTATCTCAATACTGAAGAGGTTGAAAATTTCTCTTTTATTATCTCAGTACTGAAGAGAGAACAAAAATAGTTTCCACTTGGCCTTATAATCCCCTAATATTTGGTACTATTACCTAAGGCAACGAGAACATGTAGATAATTCCATATGCATTTTTTCAAGAAGTTAAGATGGAGAAGCAAATAATTAAATTTTCATTTTGAAAAGATTATTGCCTGAAGTGAAGTAGACTGCAAAACCCAGAGGAATATTGACAGTCTCTTGCCTTTACGAGAGACGCTAGGAACCTATTTCAACAAGTATTTATTGGAAAATGAAATAGCCTAAGAGATTTTATATATACATTTATTCACAATTTAATATTAAACTTAAAAAAATGAGAATGGGGAGGGACTATCGGAAATTAGCAAAATTTCAGCCAAGAAGAACAATAGTGATGAAAATTAATGACAAAATTAGGCTCAAAGAGAGTATAGGAGTTAGAGTAATTGCCTTTCAAGCAGCCATATATACAAGCCAGCACCATATATATGCCCCAAGCACTTTTAGATAGTGATTCTTGAGCACAAAAACAGAAGTTAGCCCAAAGCATGGCTAAACATGTAACCCCCCATACACACAATGATAATATCTACACAACATTTGAAAGCAAGGAGTGACAATAACAATAAATAGATGTGTTCTCTGATGTCTACTAAAATGGACCACATTATTACCGATGAGGTTTCTGCAACACTACATAATTTCTTATATGTCATATATAGGTTAAAAGCAGGTCTTTTAATGCCAGAAAGCTAGTTTAATAGGTAGGGGCATATGTTTTGTATGTTAAGACCCCGAGTTAATTACCTAGCAAAATCAGGCACCCCACACACTGTCGGATAATAACCACGGTGGAATACAGCCAGGTGAGAAGCACTGTATTACTGAACTCAAACAGGGCCACATGGCCAATTATTAGGCCTCTACCACCAGGCAAATATTTCCCGAGTACCAGTAGGTAGTCTTCCCCCAAGGAGACGAATCATACTCAAAACAAACATAAGAAAGTCTGATATCAAGATTCAAATGACATTTCCTCCCTACTTCTGCCTAGAAAGATTATTTTAAAATTCTGCAAATAGCATTCTTTTTGTTTGTTTATTTGTTATTTGGGTTTTTGGGCCACACCTGGTGATGCTCAGAGGTTACTCTTGGCTATGCGCTCATAAATCGCTCCTGGCTTGGGGGACAATATGGGACACCAGGATATGAAACTGAGGTCTGTCCTAGGTCAGCTGCATAAAAGGCAAGCACCCTACTGCTGCACCACTGCTCCAGACCCCTAATAGCATTCTTATATAAATCTTAGCAATCACTATCTCAGCAAGAAACATAGTCAATACAATCTTAGGGTAGAATTTTGATTTCCCAGAAAGTATGATTTATCTGTAATGTTTTCCAAATAAGCATATATTCTCTTAGCAAAGTATTAAGGTAGGGTTAGTGAGAGTGAGAACCCTGATAATATAATGGAATATAATTCATCTGTGGAATTACAGAGTTCCCCAGACAGTTGAATGGGCTGCAACACCAACTGTTTGTAGTTGAGATGCATGCACTGAGAAAAAGAACAAAAGCAGGTTCTAGATAAAAAGATAACATCCTTGCCAGAAGAAAAGATTATTTGGGGAGAGGCTTCCAAATCAGTGTTTAGGAGGCCCAGGAATCCTACCAAGCAATCCAAAGATGGAGTGCTTGTTGAGTTCTGCAGTATTGGTGCTAGGAATTACTTATGCATACCCTAAAGAACTGTGATGGGCAGGTGTGGTACCTATGTACCTTGTGAGACTCAGAAGATTATGTGATAACCAGAATCAAAATCAAGTTGGCTACATGCTAGATATATGCCTTAATCCTTGTTCTCTCGCATCAGATACTGGAGAAAATATTATTTTTAAAAATATGCAATATTTTTCAAGAAATATCTATGAAAAATGAAGACCCTAAGCTTTTGGATATGGTTAAAAAAGGATATGGTTAAAAAGTAGATACTGGAGAAAATATTATTTTTAAAAATATGCAATATTTTTCAAGAAATATCTATGAAAAATGAAGACCCTAAGCTTTTGGATATGGTTAAAAAAGGATATGGTTAAAAAAGTAGATACTGGAGAAAATATTATTTTTAAAAATATGCAATATTTTTCAAGAAATATCTATGAAAAATGAAGGCCCTAAGCTTTTGGATATGGTTAAAAAAGTTAAACAAATAACTCAATGTTTAGAAAAAATGTAGTAATCATGGAAAGCAACTGAAAAATGGCCATAATTTCTTTGAAAAAGAAAACAGCTCTCTGGCTCAATAACCAAAATTTTGCATACATTTTATTATTATTATTATTATTATTATTATTATTATTATTATTTGGTTTTTGAGTCATTCCTGGTGGTGTGCTCAGCTCAGAAGTCACTCCTCGCAGGCGGGGGTTGGGGTTGGGGGGCATATGGGATACCAGGATTCAAACCACCATCCATCCTGGATCAGCTGTGTGCAAGGCAAACACCCTACCACTGTATTATCTCTCCGGCCCTATGCCCTTTTCTTATTTCACTTTTTTCTCTAAACTTAGATTCCCTAAGGTACTAAAAGCATCTTGGGACTTGAGGATTACGATAAATAATACATTTTTGGGAGCAGCCACACTATTATTATTCACTTTCAACTTTGGCCTAAGACAAAATTTTATAAATGTTTCTTTGCTTTTAAGATTCCCGATAAATCAGTTCAGTGGAAACTGCATACAAGACCAGTTTTACCTGTAGTCCAAACCTCTCATCACCTTATGAAAGGTCACAGCCCTGGCTATGCTTCTTTGCTATTTTCTATACATACAACATAAGATTGATTTTGTGTGCTCTTCAAGTGCACATACTATTTCTCCTGGCAAATAAATATATGTAACTTTCTCTGAAAAATAACTAAATATACATAGATTGTAGTGTCATCTTAACAAATTGACAGTCTTACTCCCTCTCTGACTCTAAGCTTGCTCTGCAGACTTGCTGGACAAACTTCCCATCTTTTGTACTGTTTTCTTGCCAATAAATCCCTTCTCTGTTCAACTTTTCCTATAATTTAGGGTTAACAAGAGGAAGTTTTGATTGTGAAAATTCTTAGATGAAAGTAAGTCTAGAAAAATTAAAATTAAATTTGAGGTTTAGGTATGGAAGATGAGATATTGCACAATAATATGTCAAATTGGTTCCATTGGTAAAATGGGTTTGATTTTGTTTTAAAGCTTACTAAATTTGATAACACATAAATGTGATTAAAGACACAAGAAAATGTAAACTACTAAGTTTTGTTTTTTTTTGGCAAGAAAGTTAAAAGGAAAGGTCATGCTAGACTAATTCAAGGTTTCTAGTACTTTCCATGTCTTTTTTATGGCATAGCCCGCATGCCCTCATCTATTACCCTGACAGGCATAACAATTCTTACTATTGCAAGCCTATTATGCAAAAATAATATCACCCTTATACCTAAACTATGGATTTAAACTCTGTATGGGTATGAACTGAATGTAGAGATGGAAAAATTACAGGCAAATTTTTTCAAGCACATGCAACCAACAATTAATTCAAAATCACGATCATATAGTGAAACAATGATGTTTGTGGTAGCATTTGTACATTTTGTATTTCTCCAGCAAAAAATATGGTAAAAGTTAAGTTTTTAATAGGGGCTAGTTAAGGCTGAAGAGACAATACATTGTTGGTTAAGGGTCTTGCCTTGTAAGCATTCAAACCCAGTACCACAAACAGAATAAATCCTGAGCATCTCTGCATATGACCAAAAAAACCAAACAAGCTGAAAGCTACAAGGGTATTAAGGAAACATGGTGGAGTGTGGGAGCAGGGGTAGAGTGTCATGAGTGGAAAAGTTTAAAAAGGCCTGACCTTATGGAATTTTTACTATAAATAAATTACTTCCACATTTGAATTACAAAAAAAAAATACTCTACCTTATTTTTTAAGAGTTTCAGTTCTTCCCTGAAGAAGTCACACAGTAATTCTTCAGTTTCTTCCTATTTTAAAAATATTTCAGGTTTGTATAATTTCTACAAGGAAAGTTATCTTTCATAAGGATAAATGTACATTTGAACTACATTAGGAATAGATAAGGCATTTATCTTTTGGTGACCTCTTGGTAAATTCTCAACACTCTGCCTCATCAAAGACTGCATTTATTTTGGAGGGCTAAAGCAGAGAATATTCTAGGTATGAGCAAAGTGCAATCCTTGAGAGAGTATACATAATAAATATTCATAAAATCTGTTAGAACTATATTTGGACTCAATATTTTATAAGAGTGAATTGGCTTTAACCTGAGGTTGGAATTATAAATTGGGTAGAAATTATTTCAGACCTTTTTATCTGCACAAATTGATATAAAGTGGTCTGAGAGGAGATTGCGATTGGTAGTTGAAATGCAAACATTTAGTATAACCATAGTTTCAAGAAAATCTCAGTGTGGAGAATTGTATGGACATACACATCTGAAGTTAATGGGCATCTACTATTTACTATTATTTAATGTTCACAGAACTAAGATTGTTCTTACCCATTGGTTATTCTCTTGTTTAGAATTTAGAAAGTGCATTTCTCTGAGGAGTATCTATAGATTTTATAGGTATTGCAAACCACAAAATGTGAAAAGTAAATTAGATTATTGGATGAGCCGCATTTAATTTAAAAATTTAAATTTGCAATTTTGTATGACTTTTCTATGTGACAAATTGCAATTATATTATTTGTTCCCTTCTAACCTACAACCTCTCACCCATTAGACCTCTTCCTTAATAGACTTCAGCAAATCAACTTGAGTCATCCAGAACATACTCACATTTTTTATTTTGCTTAAGCAATACATTTACTTTTGGTTGGAATATGGCCTCAGACTTGTTAGGAAAAAAATCGTGCTTTTGAAAAACTCTAAGGGGACTTAAAGTTACTTATGTGAGTATATTTGATTAGAAACTACTCAAAATGTCTTATTGAAATGAATCTGGGTCAAATAATTTCTTAGATCTCTTAATTATTTAATCGAATTACTCAAAACATTGATCATGAGTAAATTAGATGTTTAAAATAGATTATTAAGGAAGAAGTTAATTAATTAGAAATTTCTAGGGATTTATCCTTTTAATTAGATTCTGAGAACAATTTTTCTCTGCATGGGGGCCAAATCCACCAACAGTTTAGGATTACTCCATATGGCTCCATGTGGTGGGAAGCCTTGGGGGCCATGAGGTGCTGAGGGTAAATCCCAAAGACTTTGTTTTTTACAAAGTATACACTTCAAGGTCTTGAACTATCTACCTGCCCTAAGGTTCTGAGAACTTTTAAAAATCTTTCCTTTTTCCAGTTTTAAAGCTCTGTTAACATGTGAATAATAGATGAATATAAAACCTAGAGGAGTATAGTTACATGAAAACACCCAAGAGACATTTTTATTGTCTATCTTTTGTAAGAAGAAATTTGGTTTTATAAGCTGTTTTATAATGAGTAGGAAATGATTCTCATAAAAGAGAAAGAAGTGATCATTTGTAAGCTTAAAATGAAACATGTAGAAAGCTTACCTTTTATAATGAAAATGTAATCCTAAAATTGACAGTTGATAGATTTTACAAATACCTCAGTGTATAGAAATCCATCAGGAAAATGACAAAATGATAAAAGAGAGTGTTGCACAGGAATATTAGTGAAGATTGAAACTTGTGCTAAAAAAGTCATCCTACTGCTGAGAACATCATTAGAGCTATTAACCAACCAGTATGCAATGCCAAACCCACATACTTATAGTGATTGATTAGAAAGTAACTGAATTTATACTTTGAACACTGGGCCAAAAGAACAGGAAAACAAAAACTTTCTACGAAGTACCAAGTTCTTTTATTAAGAAGTTTTGTATATATTTAATGCAGCATAAAAGTAAAATAATCTTTCTCCAAAAAAGCCATTGAGATTTAAGATGGAAATGAAATGAATTAGTAAATAAGCAGAAATAGGGATCATTGGTAATAAGGGAGGGGTGTGAGCACTTGCATAGCTTATTAAATCTCATTAGTTTCATTATAATATCTGAAATTAATTGAGAACTTTCTACTAGTCATCATGGAATCACTGTGCATACATTCATCATCACAATTCCACAAAGTGTTATTGACTTGCTCATTTCACAAATAAGGAATCAAAAGCAAAGAGTAGATAATTAACTTTCCCTGTGGCAGATGGTCAGTAAATGGCAGAACATGAACGTGACATTGGTCTAATTGCAGGACAGATGTTTTTCCCCACTTTACAACAATGGGCTTGATCATTACCCATACACAATAGAACCTTAAACATGAGAATAAAATGTACATTATTGCTATTTTTTACATTGTAGTTCTTGTATCTCATCCTCTCAATGGACAGAGAAATTAAGTGTATTATAGAAACAACAAATTCATTAGAAACTATTAAATTCTGTAAAAGTTCAGGTCTGAAGTAGATGATCAACAAGTGTGACTTTTACAAAGGGGAAACGAGGGAATTTTTTAGTTGTTTTAAGTAGCCCTATCCAAGTTTTGCATTAAATACTATATAAATCTCAATCTATTACCAAATGTATCATATAAGAAAAATACTTTGACTCAAGAGAATTATTTTGACAATTTCCTGTGAGTAAATATCTGTTGAGATCTTAGAAAAAGATCTGACAAATAGTAGACAGCTAATAAAAAAACAATAAAACAATAGTTTTTATTTTTCTATTTTAATCACATACAGCTATTAAATAACTAAAAGTTCATTTATAAAAGAAAAATATTTTAAAATTATATATTATCTTTGCTATTTTTTGTACATTTTAGAGGCCATATCTGTTGGTAGGGGTACTGGTTACTCCAGGCTCCATGTTTGTTGGCTGTCCTGAAAGTCCTCAGGTGTATAGGCATTGGTAATTAATTGACCATGAACCTCCCACATACAAAGAATGTTCTCAACATTTTGAGCTATCTCCAGCCCGTCACTAATCCTTTATTACTATCCTTTATTAAAATTAAACATATATGGGTCTGATGAAATGATCAAAAGAGAGTTCTAGACTATTAATGTATTCTTACTATGAATAAAATATAGAAATGTCAATTTATTAAACACAACTTTTCTTTACAGTAAATAATATTTTGAACCAAATTAAAATGGTAACTAACATTTTCAATCCCCAGTAATATATATTCCCTGAGCATCACTGGGAAAGACCCTTAAGCACAGAACTAGAAGTACCTGCTGAGCACTGTCAGGTATGACTCACCCCCAAAATATTTAAATCTTAGTGAATGCATATTTACAAGTTAAGTAATTAAACTTTGCCCAATTATTCTGTAAATTATTTTACAATACATATTTTAACAAGCATACTTTATTTGTATTTAATATTCCTAAGCTTTATCTTTATGCTGAATACATTATCTTAATAACATTTAAATTGTATAATTGACAAAACCCAGTATTCAAGTAACAAATTAGCATAGTTTTTACCTTGTGCTAAATATTTTTGTCTTTGGTTTTTGCTAAAATAAATATTCTAAAGCTTATAGTATATTAACTTATATTTGTGTATAGAAATGCTCTATTTAGGAAAGAACGTTTAGCAAATATTTGAATATTTCCCTTCAGGAATTATCACTTAGTTCCATCAGTGTAATAAACAGATCAGAATTTGCAAATAAACCATTACATAAAATCCTATGCTTAAATTGTAATAAATTATTAATAATTCCTATTACTCATAACTTATGTATTATATATTTATTTTCATATCCTTGAAACATAAGGTACACTAATTAAGTTTATGCCTAATATCAGTTTATATCTGATGCTAATGTTGACATTAAATATTTGTGAATGATTATGACTTGAACAAATAGTGAATATACACATAGCATAGATTTTTTTTTTTTTTTTTTGGTTTTTGGGTCACACCCGGCAGTGCTCAGGGGTTACTCCTGGCTCCATGCTCAGAAATTGCTCCTGATAGGCACGGGGGACCATATGGGGCACTGGGATTCGAACAGATGACCTTTTGCATGAAAGGCAACCGCCTTACCTCCATGGTATCTCCCGGGCCCCAGCATAGATTTTTTTTTTAAAATAAATTCCTTAATTGAATCATGGGAAGTTACACATAGCACAGATTTTTTTAAAAAGGTAAATTCTTTTATTGAATCATGGTAAGTTCCAGTTAAAAAGTTGGTAATTATTGAGTTTCAGTCATACATTGTACAACACCCTTCACCAGTGCACATTTCTTAACACTAATGTCCCCAATATTCCTCAAACTCTCTTCCCTGCCTGCCTCAGCACAGATTTTAAAGCATTCGCTTAAGATTCATGTTTCTTAACCATAATTTTGCCCCATTGGACTACTCAGTAACCATATGTATAAATACAAATTTAAATTTTCCTTGCTGAAGAAGAATAATAAAATACCAATGACAAAGGTTATGTAAGATTTTATTAGCAGTTTATTTTTTTCTGTTCTATCACAAAATACCAAAGGTCATATTGTTCTTGGTTCTGTTTTGTTTTTAATTAAAGAACGGTGACTTACCAAATTGATAGTTGAATTTTAGGCAAATGCTATTTCATCATCAATCTTACCACTAATAACAATTCCTATCACCAGTGTTCCTATACTCCATCTTCTCCCCACCTGATCCCCTGCCTGCCACTTTGACAGGTACATTACAAAGTTCTGTGCTTGCAGCTTAGAACCTAAGTTTTCAGTGCTGCTGAGTAGGTGTATGGATATATAGCTAGTCCTCTAAAATGTTTAAAATCCTTTAGGAACATTTGGATGCTTTAGGAAGTTTTAGGAACATTTTTAGGAACAATTCGGATCACTTCAATACTTTTTTAAATAATTTTTATTTTGACAATATTGGCTCTCATATCTTTCACAGTAGTATTTTAGGCACATACTAACATTGAATCAAAGGAATTTCCATCACCAAATTTACCCTCCCTCCACCCCGATTCCCATTCTGCATCCCATCTCCCCCACTCTCATTCCCCTGGCTGCTAGAATAAGTGGTCCCCTCTGTGTTTAGTTTACTACCTAGTGATCATATATCTGGTTGGTCCTGGTGCCCTCCCATATTTGCCCCTCTGTTTGAGAGGTGGAACTAGATAGTTCACATTATGTGTTTTGCGTTTAAAAAGATTCTGTTTTCTTATTTCTAGATAAGTCTCTGAGTTAAGACATAATATTTAATATGTTCTGTCAAGGATATGTTTAAATAATTATTCTGAATACCAGAGAAACTATTGATTTGAGTTACAGAACACAGAATACTTTGTAACAGTGAACCTGTTTTGTCAAAATATCTTATGACTCCTAATTTATAGACTTAAAATTTATATTAAATGTGTGTGACTTTTGAGGTCACTAAAATAAACCATACTACTTGATTAGGTTCCCTTGGGATGGATTAGGTTCTATTGTGGCTCTATCACTGGTAAACTGATTAAGTATTACAGCCAATATATTAGTATAAAGCCTTGATCTGAGCTAATATATGTATATATATTTAAAACTTTTATATAAGTTTAGTTTATATTTTGTTTTGGAAGAAATATTATATTGCTATGATATAAATATAGTTAATACAAATATATGTAATTTTAAAATGTATATATTTATCCATAAATAAATAATATGATAGGTAACATAGGTAACATATACCATAAAACATCGTATTTTTTCTCTTAATATAATCTTTTATTTTTAAACATGTTGGGTTACATATGGCAATCATATTTTAGGTACAAATTAACATAAAATCAGGGGAACTCCCATCACCAAAAAGTCCTCCGTCCACCTCAGTTCTCATCTTAGTTCCCATATCCTCTCCCCTACCGCCCCCCAACCCCCAGGGTTGCTAAAACAAGTGGTCTCCTCTGCATCTAATTTGCTACTTGGTGGTCTTATACCTGTTTGGTCTTGGTTACCTCCTTTTCCCCCCCCTGATTAGGAAGGGGGACTAGTCAGTATAAGTTATGTGGATTTGTTTGAGAAAGAAGAAAAAAATAGAAGATAAAGAAAAAAATGGATAAATAAAAATAAGTAAATAAAAAAAGAGAGAGGGGTCATATACTCCGAGAATGGGTGGAGTCCTTCCAGAGGCTTTCATTATTGGTTTGAGAGGCGGAGGTGAGGGGGGATTAAGGTGGCATAGTATAACTGTACATAAAGAATCGTCAGATGAAATGTCCAGTGAGCATTCCAAAAAAAACAAAACAAAACAAAACAAAACAAAACAAAAAACACATATATAGGCCATGGTATTGAGATAGAAACGTGGCAGTAAACATAAGAAAAGAAAAGAAGAGAATAAATATATATACATATACTTGGAGACATCCACTAAAGTAGTCAATCTGCAATAATAAGATCAACAAAAGATAGATACATAAATAATGATAAAAAAGATTGTTTTGTGCTTATTATTATTTTTTCCCTCCTGCAGATGCACAGTAAATATTGGGGTCATTCGAAA
>PVKC010010966.1:0-25172 GCA_004027635.1 Crocidura indochinensis
TTTTTTTTTATTTTCTTTATTGAAGTAGTTTTACATTATCACTTTAGGTATCAGTTATATATCATTGGAAATTAACATGTGTATATTGCAATAAATTCACAGATGGAGAAGTGGAGAATTTAAGTTGAATAATTAGCCTAAAGTAAAGAAGTACTTAAATGTAAAAGGATTATTCCAAGTAGAGATTCCTATTGACCTCTGAAAAATCAGTGATCTTTCTTTAGATGAACTAAAAGATTTTAGTATTAAGAGAATGAGCTCAATGCCATAAAAGTGAGATAAGATCCTCAAAATATGAGTGCACCTGAAGATATAAACATTTCTGGCATCTCACAGGATGAAAAATTGTGTTCGCAACCAGAAAATGCTGAAAGCTTCTTCAGCTAAATATTGCCCCATCTCTGTGCCCTTAAATTTTGACTAATTAGGGGTCGGGCGGTGGCGCTGAAGGTAAGGTGCCTGCGCTAACCTAAGACGGACCTCGGTTCGATCCCCCGGTTCCCCATATGGCCCCCTGTGCCTGCCAGGAGCGACTTCTGAGCGAATAGCCAGGAGTAACTCCTGAGTGTCACCGGGTGTGGCCCAAAAACCAAAAAAAAAAAAATTTGACTAATTAGATAAAAGGCAGTAGCCAAAACCCTATTGAAGTGTGGAAAAGGTGAAACACACAGAGACCTACTCCCATATATATGGACAATTAGCAAAAGAATTTATTCATACTAAATTAGATAAAAGTAGAAATATTATTATTATTAATTATAGTTTTGGATACCATAACTGCCAGTACTTGGGAACTACTCCTGGTTTGGTGTTGAGAGTAACTCTTGGTGATTCTTAGATATTAAACCTGGTCTACCTGCATGCAGGAAAAATGCTTCATTCAATGAGCTATTTCTTTGCTCCCAAAGCAAGAAAACTGATTAGTATTTGTTAGAATTATTTGTTGCTGCTATTGTGATGCTAGGGGGCCACATCTGTCAGTGTTGGCAGGGATTGCAGGCAGTGTTTTTACTCAGCAATGCTCAGAGAGCATGAGGTAACAGAGATCAATCTCAAGACCTCACACATCCAAGTATAATATTGAATGCAATATTTTCACTAATTTTTTTGTATAATATGTGCTTTCTGTGTCTTTTATTGTATAATTAATTTGCTATTTACAATACCCTAAATATAGCTTTTGGTTTTACCCCGAATCTTAAATATGAGGAAATGAAGGCACAGTAAGATTATTTAACTTGTTCAGTTTACTTGATAATATATATTTCTACTTGCTCAGTTTACTTGAGAATATTTTAATTTTTAAACTTTGGGGCCACACTCTGAGAAGCTTCAGGAGTTATCCTGGCTCTTCCCTTTGGGATCATACTGGAGGGACTCATGGGACCAAATTGAATGCCAGGTATTAAACCTGTATTAGTTAGCAAAATCAAAGCAAGTGCCCTCCCTGCTGTGCTCTCTCTTACTTCCAAGAATGTGAGAATTTCAGCTCAGTTAAAGCCAGTGCCTTTATACTATCAGGTAGAATCCCATTGAAAATATTATTTTTGTTTGTTTTTTTGGTCACACTCGGCAGCATTCAGGGGTTACTCCTGGCTCTACGCTCAGAAATCGCTCCTGGCAGGCTTGGGAACCATATGGGATGCCGGAATTCGAATCATCATCCTTCTGCATGCAAGGCAAATGCCTTACAGCTGTGCTAACTCTCAGGCCCCCTATTATTGTTATTTTTTATCTCATTATTATTTAGCTTATTTTCTGTTTGTATGATTATATATATGTGTGAATGTAGAAATAATGGAATGAAGTTTCTCAATTTGATGATTTTTTGAATGGTAAAATTTCCTCTTTATAAAAATTTTCTTAATTGCTTGAATTTATTCTTTATAAAATAAAAACATACTGGTTTTTATAAGGCACCAATACAATCATATAACTTTTTGGAAACATACAACAATATACTTATATTTTTTACTAATTATTTATGGACAAACATACTGTTAAACCTAATTACATAAAGTTGTGATTTTTGGTTCCTCCTGAACCTCGGGAACACAAAAAAAAGTTAAAAAAAGAAGATAATTTAGATACAATAGAGTAAATAAACTTATATAAAAGTTAATATGTATTCGTTGTTAGCATAAAATTAAAAAATTTTTTTACTCTTTGGTGAGGAGAGGAGTTTGGGCCATACCTGGCAGTGATTGGGATCTTCTCATAGCAGTTTTATGGGATCATATGCTGTTGGGGATTGAACTCAGGTTGTTTTCATGTAAGACACATATCCTAAAACCTGTACTTTTTCTGTTACCAAAATTAAATTTCTTATTGCTGGATAATATGCACAGATCTCCCTTTTTCATCTGAAGGAAGAATGGAACTATTATGAACAGAGCTTCATTGGATCAAGACATAAGGAAACAGAATCCAAAATTGTGGCATGTTCAAAGTTCAAATTAGGAAAAGTGTTTACAGACATTTAATGGTCAATAAACCATTTGGTTAGGTATACTGTGCAAGATTTAAAAAAAAAGAAACAATGAGCAATTTCAGAATCATAAAGTAGTTACATTTATACATTGCAATTCTAAATGAAATTGTTCCTCTCTTTCTAAGATAGCTATCTCATTTATAATGTGCTACAGATTTAGAGACATTGCACTGACTGTGTGTGCATATATATAAGATATATATATATATATATATGTGTGTGTGTACATACATGTGTGGGATATGAAATGTATGCACTAAATACAAACACCCAATTTAGCTATTGAATCACATCAACAAGATGTTCAGTCTAATAATAGTAATGTAGATGTATTAAAATGATCACTCTTCTCTTGAGCCATCTATATCTCCTACAGAAGTTTCTCTCTGACCATTCCTAATGGAAATTGTTTACATGAGGGAATATAGAGAAACTTAATTTAGCTTAGTTAATATGGCATACTACAAGAACATCACATACTCTGTACCACTTTTATGACAGGTAGAGAAATTGTACTGAATGTTTTAACTTTTTAATCATCTATGGCAATACTGTATATTCAGAAATTCTGTTTTATTTTTAAAATAAATGATATACTTAAAGCATTGTTTTCACTGTGTAATTATTTTGAGTCACTAGACTTTGGAATTCCCTAGCAAATATTGATATCACATGAAAGATTACCATATGAATGAGGTCATGATATTGCTACTCTTCCTCATCTATTAACTTTGTGTGTACAAATGTAGACTTTATGCTGAAATGTGCAAAAATACTAATGCATAATTTTTGAAATGTGTGGAAATTGACTAGGTAATATGATATAAAAATGAAAAGGAAAGAATGGCAGGTAGTAGCTTCTTTTTTCTTTTCTACTTAAAAAGAGTACATTTGAGTAAAAACAGATGCAGGACACAGTCTTTCTATTTGTTTGATTCATTTGTATGTTTTTATTTGATTTTATTATATGTTATTTCATTCAATTGTTTAAAAATTACCCTTGACAATATAGATAGTGCATTCTCATAAGTAACTCAACATTTATGGAAACAATGCAAATACAATGTTGACTTAATTAATAATTTTTATTATTTATCAAATGTATAAAATGAAAGTGTCACTTTATAACTTAACAATTTATTTTCTTTTTTCAAGCTTTTCTGTTTATGCCAGTATTGTTCCAATTGAATCTCATCTTTTCTCATCAGTTCTTTTACTTATGAAAGGTTTTGGCTTATTTAGTATGGCTTGTTTACTTTTCTATCTGAGAGAAAGACTATGGCCTGAAATATCTGGAAATCTGGAAGTGATTTGTGGAGTGCCTGTTTCTCATAGCAGGCTGGTGTCTTGGTGCTTTAATTAGGTATCTTAAACATATATTAAAAATTGCTATAGAAGAATGACAGTGAAAAATCAAACATAAAATCAAAGAATTACTAATATTATAAACTTACCTTTGTGGTGAAGAACAATTAGTCACTAAAAACAGATTGTCATAAAGGAGATAGTACAGTGCTCAAAGCATTTGCTTTCTTTATGGTCAACTCATCTTTGATCCTCAGCACTTCATTTGGTCCCCTGAGCCCCAGCAGGAATGACCTCTGAATACAGAGCCTGGAATAAGCCCTGTGTACTTTCAGGTGTGGACTCCAGAAATCAAAAAATTAAAGTATTGTCAAGGACATTCGACAAGAACTGGATGCTGACATTTTGGAAGAAAAGAGTGATTCATGATACCCCTTCAGTAACAACATTGCAAACCACTGTGTATTCAAGGGGAAAAAAGGCAGAGAAAGCTAGAGTGAGTGAGGAGCAAGTGAGAGAGAAAGAGAGGAAGAAAGAGATAAAGAGAGAAAATGTCTGCCATAGAGGCATGCAGAAGGGAGGACAGTGGGGAAGGCTGGAGGGAAATGGGACATTGGCAGGAATGTGTGCTGGTGAAGGTATGGATGTTAGACATTGTATGACTGAAATCAACTATGAACAATTTTGTAATGTAGCTCATGATGATTCAGTTAAAGAATTTAATTAAAAAGAAATAAAGAAAAAAGGAAATAAAAAGAAAAATATTCTCGAAGAACAGGAATGTAACTAGTTTTTATTTGATGCTCGGAAATATTACTACTACCACTACTATAAATTTTGTCATCAAAGGTTACAGCATTAGTTCCAAACTTTTACTTCCTGCTAAGTACTTTGAAAGCTATTCTAAATCATTTCAGAAATAAAATTTCTATTTTATCTGTTAATCTTTATAGATTAATTTCATAAAGAATTTTAAATGTTTCACAAAAGTATAGTAAGTATAAAAGGATGTAAAATTTATTAAAAGATATAGCAAAGGAGAATTCAGAGCAATAGCACAGTGGTAGGGCGTTTGCTTTGCACACAACTGACCCAGGACTGACCTGGGCTCTATCTCCGGGTCCCATATGATCCCCTGAGCCAGGAGCAATTTCTGAGCGCATAGCCAGGAGTAACCACTGAGATTCACCAGGTGTGGTCCAAAAACAAACAAACAAACAAAAGATAGAGCAACAAAAATTAACATACAAAAATCATAAACAGAGGAATCAGATTAATACAATAGAAATGCAATGTGGAATTCCATAATGTTATTAAATTATCTGTGCAGCTACATTTCATGTAGTCCATAAAGATCCAGCTACAGCTGTATTCTGAAAGGAAATGTGGAAGAGTTATTAGAGAACAGTTTATAAATGGATGTAAGATTAATATATACAGCAGCTTCCTTGGGCATCAAGAACTTCTTTAGCCTTACACATATGGTCTATGTGCTCAGATGGATAGACACATTTATTCCCTTGCAATTTCCAAGGTTTATGACATTCACTCCTTGTTTAGCTACCCAGGAGCTACATGTGAGGAGCACATGTATTCAAATCAGTGTTTTGATTTTTAGAGTGATAGTTTGATAGGGAATAGAGTTTGACCACTGATCTAAAAGTGGAAATATGGTAATACTCTTACTTAAAGTATGCATTTCAGATAAAAATATATCATGCATTTTTTATTAGTTAAAAAATTTGGAGCTACATCTGGGAACATTTAGAGAGCACTCACAGCTCTATACTTACGAATTTTCTCTGGAAGTGCTTGGGGACAAGTGGGGAGGCTGGGTAACAGCCTGGTCAACAGTATGCAAGATAAATGCCGTATCTTCTGTAGTTTTACTCTGGTCCTTATAACTTATAGCTTTGTCCAAGTTGACAGACTATCATGACTGAAATAGATAAAAGTCACAACTGAATAAAAAATATGTTAATTTCTTTAGCAAGGAAAGCTTAAATTAACCATTAATGTCAAGAGGCCGTGTCAGGCCTAACTTTTTTCCTGCATGTAGCACTACTATTAATGAAGTTTCCTTCTGGGATGAATGTGCTCTCTTTAGAAAGTAACATGGATAAGAGGCAAAGAAGAAATTCCTCTTTTGTTGAAGGATAATTTATGTATATTGACTATAACATTTTCCAGACTCTTGATGTATTTTAACTTATGCCTTTTGTCCTGATCTGTGTAACATTATTACCTTTAGCTACAAGGAAGGCTTTGAAGACAGTCCTGAGTTTAATTAGTCATATTCTGTATTGAAAATTAGGGGATTCATTATTACAAAAAAATGGATATTTGAGAACTAGTTTTTTCTATAAAAGGGCATAAAGTAAACAGCTTGTTTTTTGTGTTAGTAAGTTTGTGGTAGAAATGCCAGTTACTTAGAGAAATAGAAATAATTGGATGTTCAATTAAGGAAAATGTGAGTAATCACTTTAAAAATAATGATATTGTCCTACAAATGCAGTCACCATGTCTGCACCACGCCAGCTCTATAAACTGACTCTGTTCTTGAAGATACGTAAACAAAGTCATGAAAAATTATGGGCTTATCACCACACGGCTGAAAGATGATAATCTTTAGAGGAGATGGTAGGCCACTTCCCCACACTGTTGAAGCTATGCCTGATGCACCCATCACCCATAATCATCACTTTGCCAATGGCCATGCTTCACAACTCCTCTATGGCTCTCTGCAGACATTGATATGAATGAAACTTCAGTTATGCCAATACTTGGGCTCACATCACCTGGATTATTTTTTAAGTAAGTACAAACCCTCCCACCTCCACCTATCCACCTTCTTGTACTTTCAGAACTCTGTCAGCCAAAAATGTGATCCACAAAACCACAGTATCAGCAATAGTTCTTGGTATTCCTGGACCACAATGCTGCACTTGTGACCAAGTAACAACTCCATTTTTGTTTGTCTTTCATTCCCATAGGAATGCATCAATTTAGATGCCAATGTGTATCTGAAGACACCTTATGTTTAGAAACAAAAGATGTAACAGAATGGTCAGCTAGAAACAATAACTTTCTAAACCTCCTGACAATAACTTAATGATTTCATTGAGAAATACTATACTTTTTTGTGGTTTTTGGGCCACACCCAGTGACGCTCAGGGGTCACTCCTGGCTATGCGCTCAGAAGTCGCTCTTGGCAGGCACCGGGGACCATATGGGACACCAGGGGATCGAACCTCGGTCCGTCCTAGGTTAGCACAAGGCAAGGCAGGCACCTTACCTCCAGCGCCACGACGCGGCCCCCGAGAAATACTATACTTTTCATAAATTTTCTTTTGCTGTATTCTTTATCTTTTTCCCTCTTATTTTAATTCTTAAATAATTTCTCTCTCACTTACCTGGAAAAAAATTATTATGATCAACTAAGTTATCTGTGACACAGGGTCTTTAATTAAGTAAATTACAGTTAAAATAATAAAAACTAAAATTATTTGATAAAGAATTATGTGAGAAAGAGTTCATCAGATGACCCAGGAGATTTAGAAAAAGTCAATAGAAGTTTGATAGAGACAAATTCATACTTTGATGTTAATATGAACTGGTAGGGATGCCCTGTTTTGAAAGTCAAATGAATATAGTATTTCAAAGAGCATAGGATGTGCCTCCTACCCTACAGTAGATGCGTAAATGAAGTCCATAGTTTGAGTCTTGACTTAGCAAGGACTGTGAGTGTTGTCAGGTTGGTTCATATTGAAAACAAAACAAAACAAAACAAAGCACAAAATAGTAAATGAATTTTAACAAAGAGAAAATGTTCAATGATGAAAATGTTGCCAAGATGTTGGGAAGGACAGAGAACAGAGGCGACAATTTGATTTAGCCACATGGAGGCTACTGATAGAGTGGTATTTGAATGGAGGACCAGGGAAATAGTTCAGGGGTCAGGATCACGTATCCTAGATGCAGAAGGTATTTAATGCAGTCCCTGGTACTGCAGCAGCCCCCATTTCCAGCATCTCTGAACATGGTCCTCACCCTGCCAAAACCACTGGGATAAAGCAGTGCACTTTTGTGGAACCTAGCTTTGAACTGGCTAATCAAGCATTTCTGTGGGTGATCCTCTGACCTCTTCAGTTTCTCAACATAGTTGGGGAGGGAGAAGATTAAAGCTTACATTATTAAAAATTCCTTGAGAATTTCCTTGAGAATCTCAGGGGCCTGAGTACATGCCTTGAATATCTATAATTCCAAGCTCTATCCTGCTGTTATATAGTCAACTGAATACTTCTGGAGGTAATTTTGGTGGTTTTCAGCACTGCTGAGCCTGAGGCTACATCCCTTGTTCCTAGGACTCCTCAGTTCTGCTGGGAAAGGTTCTTCCTTGTTATAAAAAAAGAAATAAGTTGGTGATATTGTAATTTGTAATAATTTTTTCTGTTAACAGTGGAAGATATTTGATTGTAAATTCACCAACTCTTTGAATCAGTGCACTGATATTTAAAATAGATGAGGAGAATAGAAAATTGTAATGAAAGTTAAAATTTATGAAATTTAGATTAAATTAAATGACATTATTACCTTGAAAGTAATTTTGTTCTTAAGTTATAGGTCCTTGAGTGATATATGGAAGATTTACACACAAAACCTCAGATGTTTATTCAATTATAGTTTATTGTTATTCAATTTAGAGGATTCTAGATTTAGGTTTTGCTTTTTTTTCACCCATACATAATGTTGATTTTCCTAATCCTTTGCTGTCTTTATTAAGTCCAGTGTACAAATATTAGGTTCTGTGCCATGCTTTGTGGGTACTTTCAATATCTTTGTGGATACATTCAGTGTCAAAAGTCTTTAGCCAGAACACTGTCACCTGTGTCTCCTTGCTGGTTCTTGCTGCTCTGTTGTTTGTTACTCAGAACTCTACAGACTCCACTTAGGGCATTTAACCAAGTAGCTCCCTGTTACCTCATTATATCTTTGTTCTTGGGACACATGAATGAGGTTCACAATTTCCTGTAATAGCCAAGAGACAGGTATGATGAGAAATAGAAGCTGTTAGCAGTTGAGGTTAGGTGCAGGAAGAGGTTATTATCTGCAAAAAATAACTGTTGGAAGTTTGAAAAAAATGGAAGTGTAAACTACTTGCCATCATGAATGATAATTTGAAATTACAGTGAATCAAAAAAAGGTTACTCTCAAAATAAAAATGTTTGTTTGTATGTTTTTGTTTTACTTTGTTTTGTGTTCACTTCCAGCGGTGCTCAGTGGTTACTCCTGGCTCTGCACTCATAAATAGCTCCTGACTGGCTCGGGACCATATGGGATGCTGGAAATCTGTCTCAGTACTGTTCTGGGTTGACCGCGTGCAGGGCAAAAAAGCCCAACCACTGTGCTATTCGGCCCTTCAAAATGGAAATGTAATGAGATATTTCCTATTAACTATTTGGCTACATATTTTCCCTATTAATCTATGGCTAGTTTTTCTTCAACCATGTACAGTTTATTCACTTGAGATGTTGAATTAGAAATTTTAGACAAATATAATGCAAAAAGAAAATGTGAGGAAGAGTTGACAAAAGGAAAACTATGTTAAAGTTCCATGAAATGTAAACTGAATAAAATGGAAAAGGAGGAGATAGAGGATGACAGCCAGTAAAATGTGAGATAGAAAGCAGAATAATGGCTTTTCAAAGACACAAAGACTAATCCCTACAATCTTTGAAATGATATGTGATATAGTAAAAACATCTTCATATTTATAAGAATTAAGATGGAGATATCTTAATTTATCTTGGTGTCCTCATTCTAATTATATAATTCTTTATTTTTTAATTTAATATTTTTTTAATTTAAGCACCATGGTTACAAAAATGTTTATAGTTGAATTTCAATCATCAGATGTATACCACCCTTCATCAGAGTAACTTTCATACCATTTTCCTCCTTCTCCATCCACTTCCTGTCTTCAGAACAGGCATTCTTTTCCTCTCTCTCACTATCATTTTCATGATAGTTGTCAGTGAAGTTATTTCTGTAATTGCACTCACCATGCTTTGTGGCAAGCTTCATATCATGGGCTGGTCTTCCATCCTTTATCTCTATTGTCTCTGTGTATTATTACCATACTGACTTTTATTTTTCTTGCATCCCTCAGATGACAGAGACTATTCTGTATATATTTCTCCCTCTAACTCATTTCACTCAGCATAATAAATCTCAATGTTAATCCATGTATAGGCAAATTTCATTACTTCATGAAATTTTCATGAAGTTTCCTAAAGACTGCATAGTCTCCATCTGTGTTGATGCACCACATTTCTTTAGACACTCATCTGATGTCCGGTACCTAGGTTCTGTAGCCAGAATCTAAAGAATCTGTAGCCAGATTCTGGCTACTGTAAATAGTGCTGCAATGAACAAAAGAGTGCAGAGGGCATTTCTATACTTCTGTGTGTGGTATTTTGTTGTTGGTGGTGGTGGTGATTTTGTTCCTAGGGTATTTTCCTCAGAGTGTATTGCTGGATAATAAAGGAGCTCAAGTTCCAGTTTTTTGAGGAATATCCATATTGTTTTTTAGAAAGGCTAGACTAGATGGCATTTCTGCAAGCAGTGAATGAGAGTTCCATTTTCCTTGCATTCATACTAACACTAGTTATTCTTTATGATGTGTGTCAGTCTCTGTGTGTGGGATGATATGAGGTAATATGTCCTTGTTCTTTTAATTTTCATCTCCCTGATGATTAGTGATATGGAGCATTTTTCATGTACCTTTGGCCACCTGTATTTCTTCTTTTAGGAAATGTCTGTTCATTTATTCTTTCCCTTTTTTGATGGGGTTAGATTTTTTCCTTCTTAAGTTTTGTCAGTATCTTGTACATATTAGATATTAGCCCCTTATCTGATGGGTATTGGATGAATAGTTATTCACTGAAGGAGAGATATTATTCACCCAATACCCGTCGTATAACTTTTTTAAAATTAGAAATTGTTTAAGGCTGGAATAGATGAGAATTAAGGCAGAGTAGAAATTCAAAGATATTTGAAAAATTAAAAAAATTCCCCTCCGGGGTCCGGAGGTAAGGCGTTTGCCTTTCATGCAAAAGGTCATCGGTTCGAATCCCGGTGCCCCATGCCTGCCAGGAGCAATTTCTGAGCATGGAGCCAGGAGTAACCCCTGAGCACTTCCGTGTGTGACCCAAAACCCAAAAAAATTCCCCTCCTTATTTTGAGAATGACAAACTATAAAGATAATAAATTAAGGAGTGTGAATGATAACTAAATATCACAGCAGTAGGGCATTTGCCGTGCATGCGACTGCCCAAAACGGACCTGGGTTTGATCCATGGCGTCTCATATGATCCCCAAGCCAGGAGCGATTTCTGAGCACATAGCCAGCAGTAATCCCTGAGCATCATTGGGTGTGGCCCAAAACAACAAAAAAATAAATAAGTAAATAAATGGTGACTAAACGATTAAAGTAGCACACCAACTAAGGAAGGACTATCAATCTCAAAACTGTATGAACAGTCTAGAATCTGATATTTCTTTCACAATAAAAATAATGTATACATTTTAATATACTTATCTTTGAAGTTATTACATGTTTGTTTCAATTGCAAAATAATGGCACTATTTAAAGCTAGTTTACTTTATACCCTACTTTTATTATTTACTAACTTTGAGAAGAAGCAAGTTAAAATATGTGAGTTATTCATTCTGTCTGCCCTAAGAAAAAGTTTTATTTTTAATTTAAGAAAAGCTATTTTCTATATATGACTTCCTTTAGTAATAACAAAACTCAGTGGGGAGGAATATTATATAATATTTTAAGGTATTAATTCTTTAAGTAGAAGATGCTTACAAATTTATAAGACCTTATTACTTAATATTTAACTTCCAGAGACTTCTGGAATTTTTAGCCTTCTGTTTTAATAGTGATAAGTAATTCTATCAAAGTATAGTCAGGGGATAAAAGAAAAGATAAAATTCATATTTGTCAGCAAATTAGTGATCTAGAGTCACTTATATGACCCACATATTGATTGTATTCCAAAAAGTGATTAATAACAGTATAACTAATACCTAATTTATGTAGCACAAACTCATATATATGAGTACACATAAACAAATAAACACACACATATAGGAGTCAGAATGGTGGCACAAGGGATAAGGCATCTGCCTTGCACTCACTAGCCTAGGACTGACTGTGGTTCGATTCCCCTGGGTCCCATATGGTCCCCCAAGCCAGGAGCAATTTCTGAGTGCATATCCAGGAGTAAGCCCTGAGTGTCACTGCATGTGCTCCCCCACCCAAAAAAACCACACACATATAAATATAAGCATGTATATATAATAGGAGACTTGTATATATAATAGGAGCAAAAAGCACATGATTTGGACAGTAATGAAGAGGTAGAGAACTAAAAATCATGAGAATACATTATTTTTATTCTGCAAAAGTATTTAAAAAAAGATGTCTAAAGAATATTCAGGAAAATTTAATTTGTGAGAAAATAAAATGAGTTTTCCTTTGATATAACCTTTGGTTATGGCATATCACAGTGGCTACATTATGGGTGGAGTTTGCATTGTATTAGGAAGATAATTTGGGTGGAGTTTGCATTGTATTAGGAAGATAATTTCCCACTAATAATGCAAAACAGTGTAGTGCCTCAGAGCTATCTTTGTGAAACAGTGTTTTGACTCTGACATCTGAGGAGGAAAGCGTTTCTCATTTCTGTGTTGTGTTAGGTTGAGGTAATAGTCATTTACTGGTCTGGAAATAACCTTCATCCCATTACTTTTCTTCTCAAATGATGTACCTGACTTAGTACTATTACTCACATTTCATTTGGAACCATAAGTTCAGGCCCATTAATAATAAATTCTTATTAACCTTTTCTAAAGGACAAAGGTGAAACTTTTCTGACAGCAGGATTGATTTCCATACTTGCATATCTTTCCATTGATCAATCTCTTCGAAACTCTTTCAACTAAAGACCAAAGTGATTTGATTTTACTTTCTTTTGTTTCACATTGAATTTCTAACATTTTTCTTCTGCTAGGATTAAGTAGACTATCTAATATAGATATTAATTGCTTACCAAAATTATGAACAGGTTTTTTCAGAGAGCAGTACTCAAAACATGCATGGCATGGATACTTTAAATGTTAAATGCTAGCATAAAATATATTTCCCTTTCAAATATTGTCAAAGAGACTTTGAAAGCATCTTTAATTAGGAATTTTTATGCCTTGGATTCTCTTCAAAAGTAGAAATTAAGTTCGATCCATAAAGTTTATATCTTATCATTTTATTCCTTTAGAGTTTGAGCAGCCCAACCATGATAGACTGGAGCTAAATCAGTACAAGTGTCTACTTTCCCTGCCATTGTACTTGTCAGTATATCTTTGGACAACTAGCTATCTGACTGTAAATGATTTCTAAGCCTCTTGGAGGAGAAAGTCAAATGTACAGTAAGTACACTTTGGATGAGTTGGAACATCCTGCTTCAACTGGTGATGTGGTAAATTGTTTTTATGCTTCAATTCAGCTAAGATTTTTTTGGACCTGATAATGAGGCTGTAAGAATGCCAGCCAGATAGTTTGTACCATCCTTATCATATTCTCTCAGGAAAGGTGCACACTGGCACTTATTTCTTATTAATTGCCTAATTAGAAGACAGAACAATCTTTACATCTAATTGTGTAATGCCTATTATACTTTCAAGAAGTTCAGATAGTACAAAAATAGTTTAAATTGTTTAAATTTTTAAGAAACAAATTTATTCTATTTCTATTCCTTGGTGATAGTTTAGTAAGGATATTGAGAATTATTATTTATAAAGTAAAATTTAGATATCTAAATGCTTTCAAAATTTTGTCATTTTCTGAACATGGCAAAAGAGTACAGTAAGAATGTTATGATAGTTATATATGTTGTGTTCATACATGGTATTCAAGCACATGTCTACTCCATTTTATATGGGAGATGTGGACTTTCCTACCTTTGTATTCTTCTAGCAAAATCACAAATTAGAAGTAATACCCATGGCCTTTTCAACATACCAATATAAGATATCTTCTTACTTGATAAAAGAAAATCTTTGTAGACAAGTAAGATTAGATGTACATAAACATCTAATTACTCAATGGAAAATAAAAAAAACTAGCATAATGCCTTTTAAGTCATTAAGATTTGGATTTCATAGTCAAAAGACCTTAGTTTTAATTTCATTTCTACAACTTACTCCTTGTTTTGTGATGTCAGGTAAGTTGTTTAAGTTCTCTCAGTCACAGATTTTTCTTTTTAAGAAAAAGACCTAATTTATGTAACGGGCTTAAATTTATTTGTACCTCTTATTTTGTATTCAGATTTATGTTTTGCTGTTTGAAAAGTTTATTTTAAAAATAATTGGATTGTTAAATATAATTAAACAGTCCTTAATGTTGACCTAGTTTCATGAGAATTATCATAGGAAGAAGGCATTTTTGTCTATTAACTTTTTGGACTGTCACCAAATTCCACATTTCTGATATCATAAGGCAACTGAAACATATTCTTGCAGTTTTAGAAGTTAGTAATCCAAGAGTCAGCAGTGCCCTTTGTTCTTAAAGAGAACTTGCTTCTTGCCTATCCAAATTCTGGTGGTTGTAGCTATTCCTTGATTAGTGATATATCACTTCAGTTCCTGGCTTCATCTTGTTACTATTCTCTTATAAGGACATTTGGATTGGAATTTGGAGTTTGTCTAGGTAATTCAAGCTGACTGTTTCTTGGAAAAAAATAAACAAATAAACCAACATCTCTTAATTCGAATCAGAGAGATAGTATAGCAAAGCATTTGCCTTGTAAGTGGATGACCTGGCTTCAATCACCAGCACGACTACACACATTGTTTCCTAAATCCTACCAGAAATGATTTCTTAGCTCAGAGTCAGGAGTAAGCTTGGAATACTACTATTTAAGTGTTCTCCCAATCCACAAGTTTTAATTTAATCACAAGGAATTAGAACCTATAGAAGACAACATTCAGCCTTTAGACTTCACATGGTAAATTGAACCTAAGAATGACCCTTTTGTAAGAATTTTTTACCTGTGAAAGAGTTTGTGGTATGGGAGAGATATTCTTTTTTGTGATAACTGAATACTTTTTTCTTCAGTAATGCTTTATTAATGGTCCCTCTGATAGTTAAGCAAGTGATTTCTGCTAGAAAGAACTCAGAACCTCCATAAGCAAATACAGTCTATGGAAATCAATTTACAGCTCAATTTTATTATCTCTAATTTGAGAAGAATATGGAAAAAACTTTACATGACTTTACAAAAGTGGAAGCTGGAGGCAAAGTTAGGGAATAGTAGTTCAGAACTTGTAACAAACCAGGAATATATATATACTGAGTACTACAAGCAGAAAGTAGCAAATGAAGGCTTTTACTGAATATGGTGAGTAAATCTATGAGAAATTTCAATAGCCAGAAGCACAGATAATGCTGAATAAGGAAGGAAAAGAAACCAAATTACAAGAAATATATACTCAAATATGTTGTTTCATTAGAAAGAAAGAGTGTTGACAATATCTATTCTAGGAACTCTCAGAATTTATACACTTACCTCTGTTCAGATACAAAACTCATTAAAATCATATAACTTTATATTTTCTACACTTTTAACTTAATATCAGTTTGGGAAATACTGAAGAACCCAGGTGGGAAATGAAGGAAATCAGAGATATGCAGCCAATATTGTCTCTGCTCTAATTTGATAGTTAGAGACATGCATGTGCTCAAAAATGGATATGCACAAAGTCAGATAAAAAGTTGTAGGAATTTACAGAAATATTTATTAGTAGAAAAAGGGAACATAGTACTAAGGATTAGATATTTTCTGTTTCCAGGTATGTTCAAAAAATTAGAAAACAAAATAAAATAACAAAAACTATATTTGTGGGTGTCTCCCAAACCTCCAAAACTCTAACATGGTCCCAACACTAGGTCAATAATAAAATTAATATAAGTAAATTAAAGCTAGTAATAATAGGTAGAAAAAATTAATTTTGAAAAATTTACATTTCACTAACACTTTACTTAGCTTGTGATCTCTGAAAGCAAAATGATGAACACCTACCTACCAATTTCCTAATCCTCATCCTAGCTGTAACCCTTGATAACTCTGACCAGTACTGAAGTCCAAACCTATCCTATATAATAAATATGAAGTTTTCTATAACTTTAACTTGCTTTATGAAGTCTGAACACAGGAAAACCTGACATCCAAAGCCTCCACACCTTCTGACCCTAACCCTAACCATAGGTAACTTCTAAGGCTAATGCTGTCAGTAACTAAGCTACCTAATTATTCACAGAAAGTATCAACTTTGCGAAATTTTACATTCACCCCACAGTTTACTGACCTTGGTATATCTGAATCCAAAGTTAATAACAATGCCTAACTACTAATTATTTAACACTAACTCTAGCCCTTAATATGTATTATAAAACTTTCCAATGATAAGTCTGACATGGACTTATGCCCAAATCTGTGCAATAGATTAAATATCAAGTTCTCCCTAACTTTAATGTGCCTAAAATTATGATATCCCAAACCTCCACAGACATAACCCTAAACTTAGCCCTACATAAAACCCAGGGCTATTTCTTTAGATAACTGAAGCTAAGTTTTGTAATTATAGAAAGAAAATATTAATACTTGCCAAATTTTATATTCACCGAACACCCACTTGCCTTTTGATATCTGTAAATTTATTGTACCTACCATTTTTTTAAATCCAACCCTAGCCTTAATCCTTATCCAAACCATAATACAAGATCAACTAGACCCGGACTGATGAAAAAAATCAATATACTAAATTTCAAGATCTCCCTAAACTTTACATGCTTTATTAAAGTGTAAAAACATAAACCTACATCACTCAAAGCTGCCACACACCTAACCCTAACTGTAACCCTAACCCTAGCACTAGTGCTAAATAAGTTAAGTCTATTCCTAAAGGTAAATAAAACTATATAATTATAGACAGAGTACATTCAACTTTGCCAAATTTCACATTTAACAAACATTTCATATGTACTATGATCTCTGAAAGCAGCATGATGAACACCTCCTACCTACCAATTTCCTAACCCTAACCCTGTCCCTGATCCTCATCCTGTCTCCAACCCATGATAAATCCTAAATGAATTTATGCCACACTTGTCCCAAAGACAAAATTTCAAGGTATTCCTAACCTTAACATGTATTTTGAAATATTAACACAGAAAAACCTGACATTCAAAATTTCCACAGTCCTAACCCTAACCATAGATAAACCCTAAGGGTAATCCTATCAGTAAATAAAGCTTCTGAATTACAGGCAAAGAGCATTTGACTTTGCAAAATTTCACATTCTCACAACAGTTCGCTTGTCTAGTGATCACTTAAAACAGCAATAATGAATCAATCCTGCCTACCAGTTAGTTCCCCAGCCCTAACCTTAACCCTAATTCTTATAAGAACCCTAACCCTGCCAGGAGCAATTTCTGAGCATGGAGTCAGGAGTAACCCTTGAGCACTGCCAGGTGTGACCCAAAAACCAAAAAAAAAAAAAAAAAAAAAAAAAAAAAAAAAAAAAAAGAACCCTAACCAGTCCAAACTGAACTGATGGCTAACACTGTGCCATTGATAAAATTTCAATATCTTCCTAACCTTAACTTGCTGTTTGAAGTATGAACACAGAGAAACCTAATACCCAAAACTTTCAAAGACCTAACCCAAAGTTTAGTCCTAGATAAACCTGAAGGCTATTCAGTTTAAACCAAAGCAATGTAATTACAGGCAGACAGCAATCAATTGCCAAACTGCACATTAACCCAATAATTCACTTGCCTCGTGATCTCTAAAAACAGTAATGATAAAAAATTTCTACATACCAGTTCCATAAACCTACCTCAAACCCTAATCTACATCCTAATTCCAACTCATGATAAATCAGATTTAGACTGATACATAAACCTATCCTATAGAATAAATGTCAAGATCTCTCTAGTCTTAATATTTCTTTTTAAATTATGAACACCAAAAACATGACTCCTAAATTATCCACAAAACTTAATCCTAATCCAGATGTAGTTAATCCTAGAGATAGTCTTATCAATAGATGAAAGCTAATTGATATGGACAGAGAGCAATCAACTTTACCAAATTTTGCATTCACTCAAAACTTTACTTGCCTTGTGAACTCTGAAAATACAGCAATGAATACATTCCACTTACCAATTTCCTAGCCCTATCTTTACCCCAAATCTTCCAAATCATAATACATGATAAAATCCAACCTAGACTGATGTCCAAATATCTTTGAAAAAATAGGTTTCTATAGTAAAGTGGAAGACTAAAAAATTAATATGCAAAAACACATTAATTTTCTGTATACTAATATTGAAAGGAAATAAAGATATATTAAAAAACAATCCTGATCACAATTGTTCCTCAGGAATCAAGTACCTTTAAGTCAACTTAACTAAAGAGATGAAAGACCTATTTAAAAAAACTTCTAAACACTAATTTAAGAAATAAAGGAGATCAGTCTTGAAATCTAATGACTTAGGCACTGCTCTAACACCGATATGTGCCAGTTTTGGTATGACATCCTGACAACGGGGAAATGGCAATAGCTTGGTCTAAGAGCAGGCTGTCTCATCTCAACACCTAACAATAAGATGAAACCAGAAGACACATCATCCTTTGATCAGTGCAAAAGCCAAGATCGCTAACTACAGAAAACAGAACTTATCCAGGACCAATAAAAAAGTCCCTAGTCCAGGCTTTGGCCTGTGACCTATAAAACAACCAAGATCTCTAATTACAGAGATATGAATGAGACAAGTGCAACTGAGCAGAACTTCTAGAAACATAATGATAGGATAGGTGCAAAAACCAAGACCACCAACAACAAAAACTATGTTCTTTTGATTTTCATCTCTCTGAAAATTGATAATGTGGAGCAAATTTGATGTGCCTTTTTGGCATCTGTATTTCTTCTTTTAGGAAATGTCTGTTTCTTCTTCCCATTTTTGAATGTTTAGATTTCTTTTTTCTTGTTAAGCTCTACCAGTGTCTTGTATATCTTAAATGATAACCCCTTATAAGATGGTTGTTGGGTAAAACATTTCTCTCATTACTTGGGGATAATTTATATTTTTGTCACCATTTTTTCTTTTCTTTTTCTTTTTTTTTATTGGGGTCACACCAGGTGAAACTCTGGGGTTACTCCTGGTTTTGAGCTCAGAAATCGCTCCTGGCCTGAGGGACCATTTGGAATGCTGGGGTATCAATCCGTCCTGGGACAGCTCCGTGCAAGGCAAATGCCTTCCCACTGCACTATTGCTCCAGCCCCAACTCACCATTTTCTTTGAGGTGCAGAGCTTCTTAGTTTTATGTAGTCCCATTTGTTTATTTGCTTGCATTTGCTTGGCCAGTGATATTTCATTTTTGAAGATACCTTTACCTTCAAGAAGTGTTCTACCACATTCTTCTCTATTGGTTTCAGATCTAATATCAGCCCTTTAATCCACTTTATTTATTTATTTATTTATTTATTTATTTATTTATTTATTTGGTTTTTCGGACCACACCCGTTTGATGCTCAGGGGTTACTCCTGGCTAAGCGCTCAGAAATTGCCCCTGGCTTGGCGGGGGGACCATATGGGACGCCAGGGGATCAAACCGCTGTCGCGATCTTTCCTTGGCTAGCACTTGCAAGGAAGACACCTTACCTCTAGCGCCACCTCACTGTCCCCTTAATCCACTTTTATTTAACTTTTGTGCATGTTGTATTTTGTTTGTATATAAGACCTGGTGATGTTGAGGCTTACTCCTGGGAATACTTCTCAAGAATAATTCTTGGAAGGTCCGGGAACATGGTAGAGTTTAGAGGTTCAAACTCCAGTCAATACATACAAGTTAAATGCTGTACCAACAAACACTATCATTCTGGCCTAAAATATTACATTTTTCTATGATAAGACAACATCAGAAGAGGATATACTTCTTGTTTTTCAAAACCCATCTTAATCTCACATTGGGGTAGGGTTTATATGAGGATGATCTGAAAATTAAGTCAAGACATTTATGTTAGTGGGGTCAAGAAATGACTCAAGAACCCAGTTTTTTGTCTATGATAATACTCATCAAAGAGTGATGGTATATTCTTTTAAAACTTTGAAATATTATGTCAAAAGATCATCCATCTCCAGGTTCTATATAATAACCAGGGAACCTAGTTGTTGTTTCTTACCTTTCTACCCATAAACTGAACCTGGTTTTACATTAAACACACAATGCATGAGTATGTCTTTTAGGATTGAAAACAGAATAAAGGCCTGAAGTGTGGGGAGAAAAGTTATAAAAAGTGAAGTATGTGAGAAGCAAGACAAAGTATCTAATGCTTTTTTCTCATAGCATTAGTGCTCTGATAAAAAACTAATTTTACCATATGAGGGCAAGGCAAAAAAGTTGCTAGCAACGAACAAGAGAGAGGGTCCTCACCTAACCATGCTAATCTAAATTGTTAGCCTCCAGATTTTGAGAATAAATTCCATTATTTATAAGCTAATCAGTTTTTCATATGTTATTGCAAGAGTCCAAATGAACTAAGTAGCACCGTCACAGAAAACACCATAACTATGACAACATGCATTATTAGTATAAGATAATGATGCATTTAAAACATTTTAACATTGGCATTCAAGAGATAGTAACTGAATAGGTCATTTGCCTTGCACATGGTTGACCCAGGTAATTCTGTCAGTAGTGTTCCTTGAGTACAGAGCCAAGCACTAAGTGTACTCAGAAAACAAGCAATAATAACAGAACATCATGAAAAACATCTGAAGTTATTTATTCATATAAAGGAAAATTTATATAAAATTATAAATCTAATTTCATTTATATAGTGGTTCTATCATGGATTATCTTTTAGATAACCCATGTTGGCTTTTTGTCTAATGTCCTTAATTGGTATTTGACTTTCAGAAGATATAAACATAACAAAGTAAGGTTATATGTAATAGAGTTATTTTATAAAGTTCTCAGTAAGTACAAAGTATCATATCTCCTATAGATACATTGTATAATCAAATATTATTTTCTGCACATTAACATATAAATTTACACATTTTTCACAACTTTTTTTTTGTTTTTGTTTTTTTTGGGTCACACCCGGCAGTGCTCAGGGGTTACTCCTGGCTCCATGCTCAGAAATTGCTCCTGGCAGGCACAGGGGACCATATGGGGCACCAGGATTCGAACCGATGGCCTTTTGCATGAAAGGCAAACACCTTACCTGCATGCTATCTCCCGGGTCCCTAAATTTACACATTTTAATCATTACCATTGACTTAATATTTAAGATTTTCATTATATAATAAAGTGTGAAATCATTTACCAAAGACATAAATAAGAGGTCATAGGTAGAACTAATTGACAAAAATTTTACTTGTCAGGAATAAAATTACATTTAAAAAATTAATGAATTGGTGGGAAAAAATGAAATAAAAATTAATGGATTTTCCTCCCTTTCAGAGAGACCCAACAACCTGAATACCTGACTGCTTCTGACATATGTCCAGCTTCAAAAGTAATCTCAAAAACACACCAAACCACCAAATCATCACTAGTAGATTGTTCTCTGACTGAAAATTCTAGTTTTCTTAGAATAGAGCTTGCAAGTTCCCCTCTTTTTCAAAGTGTCCCAGCAACTACTATAACATATAAATGACCCAGGTCCACAGCTCCTGAAGTACATGGCTGCATATATGGCCTCTTTATTTCACAGTGCTAGAAGACTAGTAAGAGCACAGAAAATTTGATGGAAATGTTGTATGGAACACTCATCAAGCTCATGAGTAAGAAATGGGTCACATAGAACACTCAACACCAGCCATCTCAATAAATCTTCATTGATTTTAATAACATTTTGAGTATATAGGAGTTACCACAATTTGACTTTTATTGATAAATTTTCTGATTATATTTTGCCATTTTGTTGTAACAAGGAATGCAAAGCAAATGTATATCAGTGAAGAGTGCACTTATGGTGAAGGTGGGAAACTGTGGACATTGGTGGAATGAAGGTCACACTGGTGGTAGGATTGGTGTTGGAACTTTGACTAAATGACTGAAACAATTATATTATGAAATTTTTAAATCAGGTGTGAATTTCAAAAGTAATGTATTTGTATATTTATTTTCTAGATTAAAGGTGTTTTTCATGTGTTTTTGTATTTGATATACATAATGAGAACTAAAATTTAGAATAAATTAAGATGAAGTACTCATTTACCAATAATGTTTACATTTTTGTAATAAAACAGCTAAGAGTTGCTCTATGTCATGAATTTATGAAGAAAAATAATGGCTTTTCTTCCAATATTCAAGAGGGTCATCAGATCATATGCTTAACATTTAGCTAGTATAGATTTATGTCTGACCTAAGTTATTATAAATGTATGAACTTTAAAAAAAAGCAATTTCTATTTGCAGTTAATCAAATGAGTTATTTCTTTAAGATAGTATCCTAGCAACTTCAGGCAGAATAGGAAATCCCTGCTGATGTTTGAAAGAGATTTATTTATCACATCTCCATATCAAAATTTTGAATGTGCTTCAAAGTGTGCCTTTGATCAAACAACTATCAAAACTTTAAATATAGAATGAATAAGATTGTAAAAAGCTTTATTTCTCAAGTTCTAATTTGAAACAGAACTATAACTGTGATTTATAATAAACAGGCTTATTTAAAGAATATTGTTTTAAGACTTATTTATTTGAGCAAAGATATATTGCTCAATTAAAACCAAATAAGTTATCAACGAGAAAATATTTAACTAAACAATCGCAAATTTTCTCAGCTGAAAACTAAATAATTTTATCTATTCAAGCAATTCTTAAAAAATAGTATGTTCAGCTTTTCTCTCCCTCTTCTCTGTTGAGCCGGGCCACGAACCAGGATCCGCACCAGTAAGATGTCCCCACTCGACCCACGTGGGGCCAATCAAGCTGTGTGATTGGGGAACCCAGAGACTTAAAGAACACCAGCCATGAACTCTGCCTCTTCTCTCCCTCTCCTCTGCTGAGCCAGCCTACGAACCACAAGGACTGTAACCTCTCCAGGACCCATACCTTGTAACCCCTGAATTCCATTACTGTACATTGTAAGAAGCAATCTAAACAAAAAAATAAATAAATAAAAAGGTTCATAGCTGGAAAAAAACATATTTTTCAGAAATACTCTCTGCCATATACCTCAGTCTATTACATATGAAGCTATCCAAGATGTTATTGTGAACTTCAAACTGATAAAAATAAATTGCTTCGATGGGGCCGGAGTGGTGGCATAGTGGTAGGGTGTTTGCCCTGCGTACTTCTGACCCAGGATGGACCGCACTTCAATCTCCCAGAGTCCAATATGGTCCCCTAAGCAAGGAGCAATTTCTGAGTGCATAGCCAGGAGTAACCCATGAGCATCACCAGATGTGGCCCAAAAAACTAACTTACTAAATAAATAAATTGCTTCCAATTTCTACTCTGATTTCATGCACTAACTTTTTTTTGTTTATTCTTGCATTCTAAATAATTGGTACCTTAATTGCAGTAGTATTAATATTTATGGTATTTATGTACAGTCACTGCCACTTCACTCCACCATAGTGCTCAAGAACATGTCACCTCTTATCTGTCTCTTTATACTGCAAAACCAAGAAAGATCTTAAAAAAGAAGCATTGAGTACAAGAGATGAAAAGATAGTGCCTTGCATGCACCTAATTTCATTTTAATCCCCTATATCATGTGGTCTCTTAGTACTAGGTGGTGTGAATCTTCCTAGATGCATTTTAGCACAGCAACTGGTCTGAGTAATTCCAGGTTCAAGTAACAACACTAAATAATCAGTCCTCACATTGAAGCACAAACTTAGTTGGTCAATAGAACACTGCTTGGGAGGCCCAGAAGTTACAGGAAAAAAAAGCAAAGGTGTGAAAGAAAAAGAATCAGTGAATTTAGTTCTAACATAATATCTATAACTTCATATCTTTATCAAAATTCTCTCAGGTGATATAGAATGTGGAAAATAAGAGGAGATCATCACTCTATAACAACTTCTAATAAATATGATTGAATTCTGTCCATTGGACTGAAGGAAGGCTCAAGAAATCCAATAATGAAATTCAAATTCAAGAATATTGATATATCAGTAAATTATCTAAGTAGACCTTCAAATTAACTCATAGGATTTTCAAGTCCACATATCAATAAGTTATTTGTATAGGAATTCTGTTTCTTTAAATCTTATAGTTTGCAAGTTTGTAGAACACTATATTTATAAACTATTCAGATCTTAGATTTAAAAAATATTTACTTCTTGAATCTTGTAATTGCTATTACTTTTTAAACAATCAAGAATAATACAAACTTGGGACTGTAGCAGTAGTTCAGTAAATAGAATTCTTGTCTTGCATGCAATCTTTCTAGGTTTAATCTCTGCACTTCACATGCTTCTTATCCTTGTCCTTCCAGAGATGGTACCTGAGTGTAGATCCAAGAGCAAGTCCTGAGCACAGGCAGGTGTGCCTCCAAAATTAATATAAACTTACAATAATATTCACTCCAGAAATTCCACTGTTAATTTGGTAGATAGAAAAATTTCTAAAATTGGGACTGGAGCGATGGCGCAGTGGTAGAATATTTGCCTTGCACGTGGCATATCCAGGAGAGACATTGGTTCGATCTCTGGCATCTCATGGTCCTCCTAACCAGGAGTGATTTCTGAGCACAGAGCCAGGAGTAACTCCTGAACGCCACAGAGTGTGGTCCAAAAAGAAAAAAAAAGAAAACAAGAAGAAAAATTTCTAAAATTATGAAATACTGTTTCTTTTCTTTACTATCACACTTCATCATTTCCTAAGAATTAGTCACTATTTTTTTTAAATTGGTAACGGCAGGACTAAGGCTGATCACCATGAATGTCATGTTAAAAAAGCATATGTAGACCAATGTAATAAGTCAGGAAGAAAACAAAATCATGAACCCTTGGCTTTTATAGAAAAAATGGTGATAATACATCTAACCTCTAAAAAGTGCTAGGTATCATACTAAGTTCTTCTTATATATTAGGCTATACAATGTTCACAACAAACCTAAATAAAAATGTATTATTATGACAAACTTATAGGAAAAAAATTAAACTTTAAAGACTTTTGTTTCCCAGAATTAACAAATTGGGACAAACTAAAATTTTCTCCCAAGTTTATGCAAGTTGTTCTGCAAACTTCAGTCAACGTTGTTTAATAACTCTAAATAA